>JAPDOI010000634.1:0-275000 GCA_029168955.1 Aplectana chamaeleonis
TGACAGGCAAATTATTTAGGAGCCAGCAAGTATGTGAAACAAAAACACCCACTTGGAATACTAGGAGCAGAGGTAGAACTATCCATACTGTCCGATTTGTTTGGTTGAGCAAAAACAATAGCCATAATAGAAGATAAATACTCGCAAGATAATTTTTGGCAATGAGGCAAACCTGAGTATTAAACACGATAAAGACGCCACGTTAGAACCGAAAAGTTGAAAAGAGGAACAAGATAGCACGACAGAAAGAGAAAAACACTCACGAAACAGAGTATTATTGCAGGAACTTGACACCCTCAGACTCTGTACCAATATTCATCAACTGTGCGCGCCGCTGCAATTCTAGACTACGAAGTGCCTTCACCAGTACGTCCTTTTCGAGACCGTAAAATGCTGAAATGAAAGGACAGAGTCAAACGCAAATAATGTAGTTTTCCCTTCCCTTTTCGGTATGATCAACAACGGAAGACATATGCCACTACCCCCTGATCGAGGTATGGGTGAAGGCACATTTTCCAAACTTTGCACAGACTGATAGCGTTCTGGACTTGTACGGATTTTCAGTTGGCCGTTTATTTATATCCATTACAAAGCTCTGAAAGCGTTTAAAAAAATGTTAAAGATTTGACTGAAAATCCTCCCAGGTGGGTTATTCGGGGCGCTGATCACGAATCTGGAGTTTATTTGCCGATTTTCCCACGTTTTCGACTTGATTCGTTCATAGCTTTCCACCAGGGGAAAATTCGATGGCAAAATGTGAACTTTGGCGAAATCCGGAGTGCTACGATAGATATGGCTCAAATTCTTACTCTGGTATTATTTAGGGCGCTGAGAAGGAACCTGAGATCCGTCTATCGATTTTTTGACAGACTGCAGTAGATTACGGTGGGTAAACGGTAGTTCAGTCAAAGTCTCACATTTGACTCAAAAATTGTATGCGGGGATAATCCGGGTGGTAAACACGAATTTAACGTCCGTTTGTTGATTTTCAAAATACTAAGGCAGGTTTTGTTCACAAAATGGCATGGTACCTACCTTAACCTACAGTAAGCCTCAGAATTTCGAGAAACTGACTCTAGAAGCATGTTCAGCACCCTAGATTACCCCTACTTACAAGTTTTGAGCCGAGTTCGATTTTTTTTAAAAATACTCTACCTTGCCGCCGGTTTTTGAAAAAAACGAGTTTAACCTTTTTCAGAGCGGTTTTAGGCAGCGACAAAGACAGTGATCGGATTCTACGCTAAAAACAGTTCTAGTACGGCGCATTTCATCCGGAATGGCCAGACTGACTGAAAGTGGTTCCCTTGTTAGGCATATAAGAGTTTGCTTGATATCTCACACCAATAAAATACTTCGACCTTAACTTGAAATGCTTGGCTTATAAATTCCCTGTCGGAAATCTACGTTGGGCCTATAAAGAACAAAAAGCCGTACTGGCAAAGTTGTGTTTAGAAATCCAGAAATCAAAATCTTCTGAGCAACGGGTTTGCTTATTTGTCCAGATCGTTGAAAAAGTCAGATTGAAGGATACGTACCAGCCAACTTACATGACACAATTGGACCTCTGCATCATTCTTTTTGCTTCCCTGCAGCATGGGTTTAAGGAGACGAAGAAGCGACACTCGAGAAGCAGTTTGAAAAAAGAAGAGGATACGTATTTTTTTCATCCGAGAATCAATAATATCGCTCCCTAACTCCGAATTGTTTTTCTTCCAACCTCTCAAAAGCGCTGCAATGCCCCCGAAAATAGCGAATTTCACAGTTTCGACAGAACCTAATCTACTAGACCACCTCGACCGACAAATCACCCACTATTGTTCTTGTCCCCAACGCCATCTCAAAAGCCCAGTAGTAAATGCGGTGGTGCGACTTTTCCGAAACCTAATGGGTAAAATCCTGGCGCAGTTCAAATTAAGGTTCTTGACCAAAACATCACGTCCTAATCCAAACCATAGCGAAAGTGAGGTATCTAATGCAATCTTCTTGGTCTTCTAGGGTGAGATTGTGTGTGCGACTATGCACGAGTCGCTGACCTGACCGAGTCATCATTTGGGAAACCCTTGAAGCCTACGCTGGCTTATTCAGTCAATTATGATGTAGTTTAGGGCGGTCGTCCAGGAGTATGCAGAGTAGTGGAGAGTTACAACGTTCGAGTCCCCATTACAGCTTTTTTTCACAATTATAAAACAAATCTCTTCGTTTGCCCAAGAATCACCTCAGAAGCGGAGGAAGCTGGTTTCGCCAACTTCAACATGCTGAAGTGGAGTTCGGGAAGCTGAAAAAGAATAAAAGTCCGCCTTCCGCTTCTGCAGCGGCCGCAGCAAGCCGCTGTAGCCGTACCACAGCTAAAAATGCTTCAGCTGACATGAGACGACGCATACAGTTAAACTCTGAGGTATTTCTAAAGAGCTCTTCAATTTTGCCACCTGCTAACAACCCAATACAAATTTATGCTTCAATGTTCCCAGATAGCTGAACTCTGAAAACAATGGGTGAACCGATCAAAAGTAGCAAGGCAGCTGACTTAAAAAAGAAAATCCGAAATCTCATCAAAAATCGATGGCATGAGGAGCCGATTTGCAGCTGGTTTTGGAAAAAAAAACATGTTATGCGCTTAGGCCGTAACCGCACTGGCCACCCCTTTCTTCCACAGACACTGCACTGGAACTAATGTCCGAGACGTAAAAGGAAACCAAAATTCCAATGACTTTGACCTACATTCTTGAACGGTATCGTCCCCGTGTGCGATCTCGTATAATGTACACGGCGTGTTCAGTAAACCGTTTGAAACTGCCCAAGCGTAGATCAAAGCAGCCCACTCGTCCGGACGCCTCCAGTAGATGTGACACCGCGTTTTTACAATATCAAGCCACTCGACGTGCTCTGAAGAATATAAAATTGGACATTATTTACACCCAGAAAAATTTTTAATGACCGCTAAAGAGAATTTGACATAAGCATACTTTTCTGTTCGAGGTAGTCGAACACGGCACGAATTCCCTCCGGAGATAAGCGCCCTAAAACGAGTAGATAGAAACGAATCTCTCATTGGCCTCATGAAATCTCATGATTTATGTGTTTCACAGAATCCTCGCGAACCCTTCAAAAAATGTCCACATGACTGCCATCATGAGGGTCTCAGGATTCCTACTTCAGAATATCATCAAGTACTTTTGCACTTCTGCACCGCTCTCAATCGCCGCGGATGATCAAATAAGCATATTCAATGGCGCCCGATTATATGGGGGAAAGAACTTGTCTCACTCACTATTTAATTTGTGATTGTAAAACAGCTCGCTATTCGCCACCTCAGCGACGTCAAGAGTGTAGATCTTGTTGTGCTGCGTGTAGTCGATTACCAAACTAGCCCACGTCTCTAATTGTTTCTCTCTTGTAACTAGCGTTTTCTGAAGGCTGAAAAAATGACGTTCAATTAGTACGTAAACTCAACATCATGGCAAACTTTACGACTGCTGTAGTATAAGCCACTTATCCTTTGAAAGCAGTGTTCACGAGGAATATCATATTCGAGTTCGACTAGCAAATGGGGTTGTTTGGTCGAGAGATAACGGAAAGCAAAGAAACGTCAAGGAAAAGCGCTCAGAATAAGCTGAAATTGCAGTTTCTAACGAACATACAGGTTCAGGGCGCGCAGGAGCTTACGCGCCCTGCCAGTTTACGCAGGCGCGCGCTAATGGCGAAATGTGCGCAAATCGATCAGGCTGGACGTGGCAGAGCTTTTTGTCAATTTGCCATCGAAAACGTCCGCGGCGTCGCGAGCTCGTCAGAACTGGGGCGGGGGGGGACTAAGTAGGCATGCTGGGTTAACAAAACCTTCACTTCGCGACCGTTTTTATCGATTTCAGGCCCGTTTTCGCTGCATTCCTCGACCCTATCCCTTCCAGCATCTGCCAGCACAAAGTTTCACCATGAAAGTTCGAAAAAGATATTTGTTGTGAACACTGCCTTTACGGCGACCACTGCTTGCAAGGGGATGCAGTACATACCATCGTACTTCATTAATAAAATCGCTGTTGCTATCTCTTACCCTTTAGAACACATATTTAACTCTAGCTATATATTTAGTGTAATTCCTGCACGTTGGAAGCATTCATTTATCACGCCAATTCCCAAAAAGGCGCCCCATTGTCTTGCTTCTAATTATCGCCCCGTTAGCATCACGTCAGTTTTTGCAAGCTTTTGAGAGGATTCTAAAAACGTCTTTAGTTTCATCCATTGAAATCAAATTTTTGGTACCTGATAGCCAGCATGGTTTCAGAGCTGGCAGGTCTACTGAAACACAAATGCTAACCGCAATGGAAGATGGGAAGAAAGCTCTTGATCACAAAATTAACGTCGATGTTATCTATTTCGACTTTACTAAAGCATTTGATAAGGTGCCTTTTGATAAACTTATTTCAAAGCTCTTGTCTTTTGGCATACATCCTAGAATAGTTAAATGGATAAACAATTTCATTACTGGAAGATCATTTCAAGTAAAGGTCAATAGCTCCTTTTCACAAACGTATCCCGTAACTAGTGGTGTGCCTCAAGGCGGAGTCCTTTCGCCCATACTCTTTATCCTGTATACTTCTGACATCCCTTGCCTAATCAGTCAATACGGTGTCACCTGTAAAATGTTCGCCGATGACATCAAGATATATAAAACTATCGAGGATAGTGGGGACTGTGTCGCTCTACAATCGGCAGTTAATTCAATTGCGGATTGGTCAGAGAGATGGGGGCTTCCGCTGTCAGCACCTAAAAGTAGAATGCTCTATCTTGGAAACTCTGCTGATAGGAACATCTGCTACCTTGGTGAGTTGGAACTTGATAGTACTAAAACCCTGCGAGATCTGGGGTTTATTCTAGACGAACAACTAACCTTTACGGAGCACTGTGACATGATAGCAAATAGGGCAGATAGGGCCATTCACAACCTGTTCAAAGCTCTGTCCACGAATTGATTTGAACACCTTATACTAGCCTACAAGTCGTACATTCGTCCCTTATTGGAATATGGTACTACCGTATTCAGCCCAAACTCAAAACGATGCATTCAGAGACTTGAAGCAGTTCAAAATAACTTTACTAGAAAGCTTTGGATGAGATTATATGGGTGTGACTACACTAAAACTCCATCAGCTTCTGTCCGTAATAAGTCGTTCAAGGTTCCCACCCTACTATATCGGAGAAAGAAATATGATCTCATTATGATTTACAAATTAATCACCGGTGCAGTACCCATTTGCATCGACACATTTTATAGGTTCTCCTCTTCAAACACGAGAGGTGGTTCGTCCAAGCTTAATTTTTCAAGAGCCAAAACCTGTATCAGAGCCAACTTTTTCACTCAAAGAGTCGACTCAGAATTCCTGAAGCTATACAAGAAACTTTCATTGCCAACTACCCTAGCCTGATACAAAAAGCTGATCGACAAATACCTCCAAGAGACTGCTTAGTTTGCTTCCCGCAGGCTTTGTGACGCATTTGTATTGACCTAATTGAGCCATTCTCACATTACAATACTTTCTGTTTCCGTGTTATATGTTTATGCCTTGATTTTCCCGCTGATCTGTTCACGCGTGGTGTTCCACGTATAAATAAATAAATACAGAAAGCCAAGAACGCAACAGACATGTGAATTGGCACACCGATAGGGTATCGAACACACAAAACACCACACAAAGAGATCTAGGATGTATATGTTCCCAATAAATGCAGTGAAATTATAGAGTTGAAGACTTGGGATCGAATTTGAAATACCCGAATAGTGTGCCTTATTCGAATAGGTCAGAAATCTGGACAGCGCAGATTTCGAATACCTCTCGACTGTGAAAAACTGTAGACGGTGGCGAAAACGTTGCACGCAGGGTCCAACAGGGCGTTGTGCCCGACTTCGACGGAGCTACTCCCTCCTTGCTGTTCTCATATTTCGAAAAATTATTTAAATTCACCATGAACCCCCACTACTAACAATAAATGAAAAATTGGTCCAAAATTTTTACGATCCCTTCCCCAATTTACAACTTTTCTTTTTTTGTGCCAGAAATTCTACGACCCCACACTTCCGGTCACAACCCCGCTAGACTCTGGTTACACGCGGCCAAAAAGTACGTGAATTCCCTCACTACAATAACTAGGGTACTGTGAGCAAAGCAGTCTTACTGCGGCAAACGATAACACTTCAAATTATTACATGTGCCCAAGCACATGTGATATGACATGATTTTTTTTTAAATTAACAAACTAAACACAATCAAATCAATCATTATAAAACTAGTAAAGAAAGAACTAAAAAACCAATGTTTCCTGTTGAGGATACCGATCGACCACTGTTTTTACGCCAAAATAGGTAGCCGGCACCTGCGAGTAGATGTAATAGGTAGTTGGACAAATTTCACGCCATCTGACTTTGTCAATTTTTCAAATTCGAGCATTCGTCTTCTGGTCAATGTGATAAGCCGTTCGAAATCGCTACTTATTTTCATCTGTTTCTTTCCGCTTCGATAAAATCTGGTGGTTTCCAAATCACTTACGAACATTCAGCGGCAACCTTCAGTACTGAGCATCCTGGAGTGCTCCTATTTGCTTTAGACCACCAAAGCTTTCAAAACTGATAGGACCTTTGAACTCTATGAGGGCTAGGCAATAGCGTTCGCGGAAAACCTCGACGAAGCGTGAATAAGAACTTGTGGAGAACTTTGTGAGTTTGCAACTTCGGCATTTTCTGTCTTAATAAACGAGCATAGGCCGCGAAACTTGAAACTTATAGTAGGTCCGTATCTTGCTTCCTCGAGAAAAAACATTTTAATCTCACTTGTGGCTGGCGCGGCGGTAGCGTGCGCCGGTTCGCTAATCGATTCAGGTCGAGAGGAGAACGCAGCTGATAAGTTTACCATACCGCCGGCGAGATTTAAACAGCCCGTGCCAGCAGCGGGTGGGATTTAACCGTTTCATTTTTCTTTAGGAAGCGAGCAACGGACCTATCCCCTCTAAATAAATCGTAATGCTCATCACTGATGGCGCGAGCGGCGCGTGATGCTGCTCCCTCCGTCTGTCATGCGCTCTCTCGCTGTCTCTAACCTCCGCTCCGCACCAGCACACGTAGGAACCATGAGAATCTCCCCGCTATACAGTCTATAACTGATAATATATTAAGAACGTTCCTACTCGATAGCCTTCATTTTCCAATTATCGATAAACTAATTGAAAATTGGTGCTATGTGGGAAGTGGGCACTATTGTATCGCACTTGGCCACGCCCATTTTTCCGTGCCGCAATGACTCTCCTGATTTTGGCAGGGGAGGGAACCCCGGGGAAGGTGCTCAAATTTATTGCAGCACAGTAAAATGGGCGTGGCCAGGTCCATCGCGCCATAGTGCCCCCCCCCTTCCCACATAGCACCCACCTGAAAATTCAATTTTACCATATTTCCCATTTTCGCGACACACTTTGGATTAGGCTCGGAACACAAAAGTTTCAATTCCATAGAAATCACGAAAAATGAATAATTGCGCTTCATGAAGATTTCCCGCAGGCGCTGTTATCTAACCCATGTGTTCTCCATTTCGAGGTCAAATTTACTTTCTGCGGAGCGAGGGAGAGACGGCGAGAAAGACAGCAGGAAAAGAAACATACGCTCGTAAATTTTACTCAGGAATAGAGGATAGGAAGGTTCGGATTTCCTGTCAACTTTGACAGCTGTTTTGCCTCAAGGTTGGTAGAAGCACTCAAAGGTGTTCGCTAATTTCCAAAAGGGCCTTTCAGAGTGGCACCGCTGCGAAATTCGCTGTCGCAAGGATTGCACAAAAGATGGGGGGTGCTACGCAGCACTGCGTAGCACTCCCCATCTTTTGTACAACGCAGGTACGCAGCATTGCGTAGCACTTCCCATCTTTTGTACAAGCTCTGCGACAGCGAATTTCGCAGCGATGCCACTCTGAAAGCCCCTATAGACTTGCAGCACAATTAGAGAACCACTTGGTCTTCCCCGAAGTGGAAGGAAACTTGACACAGGAGATAATCTTCGCCTGCGAGAATTATGTCAGAGTTGGCCAAAAGACCAACGTTGGAAGTTTTAGAAATTGAAAAAGTCGAATGACAGGAAAGTTTTCCGACAAACTACAATTTTCCCTTCTGTACATGCCAGAAGTTTTCCCAATTAATTCATGTTGCTGGGAATCCAATTCATTGCAATTCTCTACACCTGCATCGATGTCTTCTTTGTTACGAACGTCATGCAAATGACATATGTCTTCTGCACACGGAAACACCCACACTCATGCCTCATCAACAACCACAAATCACGCCAAAAACCCGCTTTTTTCCTTCACTGTTCACATGCAAGTAAACTCACGTGAAAAAAGGCGGGAAATCATATTGCCATGGCCATTTGAAAGTCATTCTATCCCGCACTTTCCATCACCTGCAAGCAATTGCTATGCATCAGTAAGTGCCTTAGCACACAACTTCAAATAAAAACGGCGGAATGTAGTCATACAACAATTACTCCCCAAAAAATCAAGCGCACAAAGATGTAAAATACAAAAAAGGACGTTTCCTTCTCACTGTGGGCGATCAATATTAAAAGAAAAATTTCATCTTCAGAAACCTAACTTTAGAGCTGAGTAAGAGGCGGGAGACTACCAAGCAACTCCATCATAAGAAGAGGATGGGTGGTACTATGTGGAGCTCAATGCCCTACCGGATGCGCTGTGCTCTCAACTTCTGCTTGAACTTGTTTTAAGCCAGGCAGAATAGCTTGTGTTCTCCAAACGAATCTGATATCAGCAAATCGACACCAAGAAAACATTGAGCTCTCATAAGCTAGGGTGGAGGTTGAGGGGGATGCCTGCTTCGAAGCAATGCGCTGAACGCTCCCTTGTGGCAAACACCATAATAACGGGGACATACTGTGCTTCTCTGAGCCGAATTCCGGTCCGCAATTGCGTCTCTACACGCTTTGCGGCCGCACGCGCTCGAGTCAGTCGATTTTCCAGTCGAATTTGGCCCAGAGAAGCACAGTACAGTCGACATGGAACGCACTGATACCTTGCGATCCCCATTTACGGCGGAGGTTGAAAAATAGAACACCCCCCTCTATTAGAACCCCCTTCAGCTGAAAAGACATTGGAGACCCATTCCTAGCAAACGTGAACTGCTACGCGCTGCACGAAATGTTTACACCCCAAACCTTGTTGACGTTTTCGAAGAGATTGACCCTGAAGGGAACTTAAACAATGACTTTGTTGAGTCAATTACAGGAAATACGGTGTGCTATACCACATGACACCGAGTTGGCGCCATACTTCAATAGGGAACGCGAAGCACCAGTACGATCCGCGCCGACTGTACAGTAAAATGATTTCAGTTTCATCATTGCAGAAATTGAGAAACAGCACAATGTTTGCGTGCTGTCACGATATTTGCCACAGGGCCGGAAAATGGAGAACAACCCCGAGAACTGGAGATATTGTGCCGTTGAAAAGGAAAGATGAGAGAATCCCACGCCATCCCTGCAGCTACATAGACGGCATGGAGAAAGAAACGTTTGAAGTGAATTCGCGAAAATAACATTCATCGGGGCATGAAGTTATGCGGTGGATGCTGAAGTTCGACAACGACCCACATGTGGCCCACTTCAACTTTGCTTTTGATCATATTCACGATATTGATTGCCACCTGACACGCCATCTCATGATAAGTGCTTTCCGAACACACGCAATTTCGAATTTTCTTTTGAACACTAAAACCTTTTTTTTTTCAAATGATGAACCTAGAAACGATATGACAAAACTAAGACCCGACAAGTAAAGTCAGTTATGAGTAACTAGCCCCCCGACTACATAAACGAAACTTTTCGGACGACAACGAAATGATTGATGTCGACCTATGGAACAAACACAACACCCACCCATTCCTGATGCCGGATTCGTTAAGTAACCTTAAAGGCACAGTCCAAGCTCAGGGAGGAAATCTGAGATTTCCACATGATTGTGAAGTAGACCCACCCCATATAACACCTGCCAAGTGCGAGCTCTCGATTCCTCCGAATAAGCAAGATATGGGAGGAAGCCACTCTAGCGTTGCCGGAACAGGGAGCCACCTTGACACGCCCCCATAGGCGACCTCTCGAGCTTAAAAGTGGCGAGGTCAACAAAAGTTTTCGATCAATAGCCCCGTTCTTCCCTTCATTCTCAACCTCTATCTTTATTCAAGTCGGCTCGCATACATCGGTTGCAAATGTCGGAAGTAACAAGCCTAGGAAAACTCGTCCACCATGCTTCCGCAGCTTAATTTTTGAGGGGCCATAGCCCCGCTTCCAGATGATCTTGTACGATTCCAGAGACATTGTCGGAATCAGCGTGGGACCTTTTCCAAGATAGGCAGAAAACGATTCTGAGGTTGGACTGTGCCTTTAAAGGCACAGTCCAAACTCAGAGGTAATTTTTGATATTTTGGTCCGGTCGCCGTCTATAGGGGTGTTTCCAAATAGACACCCCTGCAGAAACGTACAACCGTCAAAACTTAGCGCTTCCTCTTCCCTTCCCCGCCTCCCCGGTTACACGTCTTACCACCTCCCCCGTACTTCCCATGGTGGTGGCGTCTCTACTTTTGTAAAATCTTCTATTCCCTCACACCTCATTGCGCTCCCCGCTGATAATGTTGTTGAGTGTATCGGTGTCCATATTGTATTGCAAAGTTGCCCATTAGATGTTGTTAATGTTAATATTTCCCCAACCACCTCTTGTCCCAATTCTTTGATCCTACACCATTTTTTGCTTACTGTACACTCTTCCCTCCCTTCGTCCTCAGTTATTATGGCTGGTGATTATAATGCACACTCATCGTCCTGGTTCTCCTCTCTAGGTCTCGATGATAGAGGCGAACTACTTGAGCAGTTTGCGGATGATTGTGATCTTGTTGCTATCAGTGAGGATGCCCCCTACTCGTCTCCCCAACACGGGCAGGCCCTCTTCGCCAGATGTTACTTTCGTCTCTTCCTCTCTGGCTATATGTTGTAACTGGTCCACTGCTGTTGTCATGGCCAGCGATCATGTACCAATATGTGCTTCACTGGATTTGTCTCTCTTAATAGTCATCTTGCACCCTTCTCAGGCTCACGTAGCAAATTGTATACTAATTATCGTAAGGCTAATTGGGTCCTTGTTTAGAGGTGTTACTCGGTCGGGTAGCCAACTATCCGCTCACCGGCTCTGTACACGAGAAAGAGAAGTTCGTCGTTGATGCCATATGCAATGCCTCTAGAACAGCCATTCCTACAGGACGGGTGAGAACGTTTCACCCTAACGTTCCGGAAGGAAGTTCTGGAGCTGATCGAACTACGAGATGAGAAGCGTCGAGCCAACCCCGCTGACTCGAGCATTCAGCAACTGTCTGACGAGATCACCAACTTGCTCCAACAATCACAAGCAAAAGCGATGGCAGGAGTTTACTGAATCCATTAACTTCAAGACTGACGCCAAGAAAACATGGAGCGTTCTCAAGAAGCTTTCAGGAAAGAGAATGTCAACGGAGCGAAACATGCTGGAGTTCCCTTCTGGTAGATCTCGAGTCTGGATATGGTGCTGCCTGTCGGCTTGGAAACTCTTTGCCTCGGCGACGTCGCGCCGTGATCGTTCTCATAGAAGAACTCTTCGGTCCATAAGAAACTCCAGTCGTCACGATACACCTGCAATAACTCCTCTACTATGTCAGCCCTCATCAATTCCTTGAAGAACTCCAGGGCTGAGGACCATACGGCATCTCAGCTATCCATCTGAAGCATCTGCCAAACCAATTCCACGAGTTACTAAGCGATCTTATCTACTCTTCGTTCAGTACTGGTGTGATTCCCGCAAGGTGGAAGCAAGCCATCGTCCTACCGATCCCGAAGCCAGGAAAGCCTGAGGACAAGGCAACCTCACATCGACCTATTTCCCTACTGTCCCCCATTGCTAAGTTAGCGGAGAAGATCATCTGTCCGCATCTCCAAACTGCACTACTACATAATGTGCATCAACATGGCTTCAAGAAGGCTCACTCCACCATTACCGCACTCCACATCGATTACGGAACACATAATTGCCGGTTTCAATAGCAAAGCTCCTGCTGGTAGAAGCCTGGTCGTCGCAGTTGATCTGACATCCGCTTTTGACAACGTCAGCACTTCCTTGCTGTCGAAGTCGATTCTGGACTGTGATATGCCCGACTGGTGTAAACGATGGACCGACAACTTTGTCAAAACCGCTCTATACGTGTGAAGTTCGACGGACACTTGTCGAAGTCTGTTCCCTTGAAGGCAGGCGTTCCCAAGGTGGAGTATTGTCACCAAGCTTATTCTCTCTGTATCTGTCCGATATTCCGAAGCCATCGCCTAACATCCACTTATGTCTGTATGCGGATGACATCACTATTGTGTGCACTGACCCTGTTATTGACCGCGCCTCTGCGGAGATGAACAAATACCTCAGCAGTCTGGCCGTATTCTTGGAATCAAAACAGTTAAAGGTCTCGCCTACGAAGTCCAGCGTTACTCTGTGCACTACTGCCACGGCTGAACACAAACTGCATCCCCAGGGTTTCTGGGAAGGGAAATCTGCTGCCCCTATCCAAACACCCTCGTCTACTCGGCGTATTCCTGGACCCTTCATTGCGATTCCATGAAAACTCACGGATTCGAGCTCCTGCGGCCAATGCGCGTAACAACATACTCCGCGCTCTAGCTGGCACTACATGGGGTAGCTCAAAGGAAGTCTTGCGCGTTACGTACAAGGCGATGATACAGCCCGTACTGGAATATGGAGCCCCGGTCTGGTCAAGGCACTTGACGGAAACGTCCTGGAACAAACTTCAGCGAACACAAAACGCTGCTCTACGTGTCATCACTGGATGCCCCAAGTCCACTCCTATATCCCACCTACATCAAGAATGTGCACCTACTTCCTGTAAAGCAGCATTGCCAACTGCAGACCCAACAGTTCCATATTGGCATAGTCAGGAATATCGCTCATTCCCCAACTATCACTTGCTATCATCCAACCCCCCTCATTCCCGCAACATCCGTGCACCGTTGTATGCTGCTGTCTCTGTAAATGACCGTCAACGTTGGGCGACCTCAGAGCTCAACCGGAAAAGGCTCCTGCAGATGGAGCACACCAGATTCGTCAATGAATACCTCTCCTGTGCCCCTCCCAATTCTATACTCGATGGTGTACCGCCCAAGGTCGATGATAGTGAGATGGATCTACCAAGACGCTCCCGAGTAATTTTGGCAGGTCTTCGCTGTGGACATTCCTCATTCCTGAAGGCCTATGTCCATAGGATCGATCCATCGGTCCCCGACGTATGTCCTGACTGCCATGGCACAGGGCATGATTCATTACATTTATTTTCATGCCCAGCTCGACCAACTTCACTGACAGCTCTGGATATGTGGAAGAAACCGTGCGATGTGGCCGCCTCCCTGCGCCTATGAGAAGATGCTCGTTGTGGCCGATAAGAAGAAGTCTGCAGGCAACAACGAAACGCGCCATTCACGCGCAAAAATTTTTAATTGAGGCCGAGTGATGATCGCCGGTTTTTCTCATTTTTTTGTGCTTTCCTCGTTTTTCCTGCTTTCTCTTCTATTGTTTTTTGTTTCTTCTGCTTGGTTATGAAGGAGAGTGGTGTTTTTAGGAGGTTTCAGTGCTGATTAGGGTGACAAAATCCTCATTCGATGCCAGGGAATAATCGAAATATCATTTATGATAATTTTTCATGGAATCACTATTTCTTACTCTTATCATTTACACCAAGCAGAAGATACAAGACTATAGAAGAGTGGAAGAAACGGCGAAACATCAAAGATATGACATCGATCATGCCTGGAAGGCTGGAAGAATAGAGAAGCTGGAGGGACATTTTTTATTCAGTGTTTATAACCGTTATTAAGTACAAAGCTGCACTGTCCTATCCGGAATCCCCCTGATTTTCACCTCCCGGAATCGCTAGGGTAAAAAATTAGCCCACACCCGGGGTTTTCCTCCCCTGCCAGACGGTGCAGCCGAAGGCTGCACCGTCCAATCTAGATTTCTCCTGATTCGCACCTCCCGAATCGCTAGGGTAAAAAATTAGCCCACACCCGGGGTTTTCCTCCCCTGAAGGATGGTGCAGCCGAAGGCTGCACCGTCCAATGTGGATTTCTCTCCTGTTTCGCAGTCCAATTCGGGTTTCTACGATCTGCCCTCATTGAAGATTGGTACTTGAATATATAAGACATTTCACCCTAATATTTTCAAGGTCTGAAAAATGGATTACATTGTTGAGCTCTGCGCCACAAATTTTCGTATTGAACGCTTCAGGATAAAAAAAAAGTCACTTTGCTGACTACAAGGTTAGATGTGTCATAATCTGAGCATTTCCTCCCTAAAATGTTGACACAAGAGTAATTCGTAATGATCCGTTGTGAAAAAAACTCTTCTGCGCTAGAAATCCTTGAGAACAACTACCTATCCAGTGACTTCGTATTTTGAAAAATGCGCTATGGTATGGTGCACGTGGGCCGTAGCTGCGGACACATCGGACTTGACGGTTGTACATTTCTGCAGGGGTGTCCAGCTGCCGACAGCCCGTCTATAGCAACACTGCCAAGCGCGAAATCTCAATTCGCTCAGATAAGCGAGAAAAAGCTAGGAAAAAGTCGACCACACCCCCTTGAAAGAAACATGGGCAACGCCCACTGGCAGGTTTCCGACCTCAATAGGGAAGAGACGCGCGAATGATTTCATTTAAAATCTATGTTCTTCCTTTTGTTTTCAGTCTGGCTTTATACTGTGACCTGCTTCAAAATGATCGCTGCGAACAGGGTTGAGCAGGGTTGTGACTCGGCGCAACGGGGGGTCGTGAAATAATTGGATTTCTTATGAAGATCGGGGGCCTCCTACGATTTGACCGAATTTTAACACAAATTTGAAGTCTTTCCATTTGTTTACCCTCTAAAAGCTTGGGGAGGTTTTCATCTCGGGAAAGGGATCGTAAAAATTATGGAAAGTTTTTGAACATTTTGGTTAACGGGGAGGGGGGTCGTAGCGCCGCCAGAAAATGGCGCAACGGCCTGCTCAACCCTGGCTGCGAATAACGAGAAAATACAGGTTCGGAACAACTCGTCCGCGAACTTCTACCAGTTCAAATTCAAAATTTTTGAGGAGCCGTAATTCAGTTCGTAGTGAGTTCTGAGCGATTCTGCAGACACCATTGTGATCAGCGTGAAATTTTCTCTAAGATAGGCACGAAAACGAAAAATCAATTCTGAGCTTGGTCTGTGGCTTCAAACGAGGGAAATCCACGGTAGCTCCGATCGAACCCAACTCGTCTCAAGCCATTAACCACTTTCTGCAACTTTTCGTTCGTAATTACTTGAGTTGAGTGACGGTAGCATAGGACGGTGACTTGCTAACGAAGAAAAAACAGACAAAATCTTCGAGCATGCTAACTATGGTTAGGTTCCTGGCTTGTTTCCTCAAGAAAAAAAAACACTTAATTCAAAACGCGGCTGGGGGGCAGTTTAAATCTCACCAGCAACTGGCTGGTAATTACCAGCCAGCCGCCGCTGAGATTTGAACCGTCGCGCCAGCCGCGGTTTGAAGTTAAATGTTTTTTCTTGAGGAAACAAGCCACGGACCTGACTATACATGGGTATGTACTAAAACTGCCTTTTTGAACAAAACAGCGCTCCAGTTTGTTTATCAAGTGTCCAACACACCACATGACATATTGCTTTTTTATATCGATCTCTCCCGTATTTTTAAGGTGCGTAATGATTGTTCGAAAGACCTAGAATTTCGGAAATCTATTTGAAAGGTTCCCGAATAAAGAATATTTTGACTATTGTTGGGGCACCTTAACGAATTTCCCCAGCTGACTACCAAAATACTGTAAAACTGCATAATCTACAAGCAACACTCCGGAAAAATGCTATACCCCACGAAATGATCAGAAAAATCGAAACTACGGGGCAGAAAAATAATTGGCAGATTGCCAGGACCAGAGGACTCGGAACTCGTCCGAGGCCGCGGTTTTCAGAGCTCTAAAAGTTAGGTTTAGAGTCAGCTTCGAAATCCAACTTTGTGTTTAAGTTGCACGTCTTAGGGCACTTAACTCTCCTGATTTGGGAAGGGGAGGGAAACTCGGGGTGGTGCAAAGCTTGTTGGATGTGAAAATGACAGCGCGGACGAGTTCCGACACAACCGGATCAGAGCAAGAAATTCTCGATGGAGCGCAAAATCTCCTCACACCAGTTGGTAGAGGACGTGCGAAATATGCTGCTCCCAGAACAGTTATTCTCCGTTTCCGAAAAAGAGTGCACAATTTATAGGAGCAAACACAAAGGACCTATCGTAGCAGGGGGGGGGGGCACTTGGCCAGCGCACTTGGTCACGCCTATTTCCCCGTGCTGCAACGCAATTTAAACACCAGCCTTGGGTTCTCCTCCCCTTCCAAAACCTGGAAAATAGTTACGGATCGGAAAAAGGCGTGGCCAAGTGCGATACCATAGTGGCCCTGGGGCTATCACAGCGGGGGGGGGGCACTATGGTATCGCACTTGGCCACGGCCATTTTTTTCGTGCCGCAACGACTTTCCTGATTTTGGCAGGGGAGGATAACCCCGAGTAAGTGCTCAAATTCAGTGCGGCAGAGTAAAATGGGCGTGGCCAGTTGCGATACCATAGAGTCCCCCCCCCGCTGCGATAGCACCCTCTTTCTAGACTTACATATTCTTCACAGGTAAGGATCATTTTTCTACTGACAGTTAGCGGTAAGTGTTTGGTGTTGTCCACTGACAGATGCAATGAGAAGCATCAATTCAAAGAAGAATCAATGGGAAGCGGTCAGATTGGGATCAATATGCATGAACCCAACAGCAGCACGCTCACCACCGTTTGTGCTGAAATGAGTTTCCTGCGCTCTGATTTTCTATAGATCGCTTCTCTTTAGATGGTCGACGTGCAACTTTCTGGTGACCTTTACTTTCTAAAGCCTATTTTAGAGTTCGATCGCTGTCCGACGCGATAGCCTGATAATCGATCGTTATAGCATCGCACGTCGATTCCCATCCGAATCAAGCTATCGCAGTGATCGGCTGTGGAACTTTGAAAAAGGCCTTAATCGGTTACTCTCTTCAGCTACCGGCTTTTTGACTTTCTGTCAACACTCGGTGAAAGATATTAATGGTACCGGTTCAGAGGGGCCACACCAATGCGACATCGCACTAGTGCCTCAGAACACAGGTCGAAATTGTAACGGTGGGGTAATCGCTGAGATTTCGTGCTGGTTATGTGGTGACGTTTCGATCGCGTTTGGTTGCACACTGTCGCGTTTGCGGCGTGGTGTAGGTTCCATGAATCAGTGCCCCCACGTTGTTTGAGATTTACACCCTAATTTTGAAAAGGTCAGATATTATAGAAATTTGTTATTGACTTCTAACGTTCTACGGTCCTTATTTCGAACATTTTTTATGCTTCCTTCTTCTTTTTCTGAGACAGAGTTTTCTAAATGAGATTTTTAGATGCATCTCTGGTTTTCATTTTTATGAAGGGAAGGGATAGGTAAACTGCAACCCAGTAGTGTGGCAGCTAACAAAACCGATTTCTGGGTGGCGCAGCCAGAGATTGACTACCCCTCGGACCTCATTACAACAATTTTTAAAAAAATTAAAGTGCCGTCCGAGATACTACCATGACGATAACAACGACTTAGCAAATGATTACGAATATAAAAAAGCCGGGATAAATTTATCAAATATGTACATTAACATGAAGAACTGAAAGGAAAAAGCACAGCTATAATAACTTACTACATATGCACGACTTACAAGACAGCCACTATCATAGAGAAACAGAGAGGGGAAACAACGCAAAGTCTCCGTGTCCCACACAGCCACCGCCTCAGGGATAACGCGATGAGGCAGAGGGAGTAACGAGGGGCCGGTGGCAAGAGCGCGATCACATTGTGTCGCATGCGCGATGTCGCGGCGTCGCACCCGCGACACAGGATTGCGGCGATGCTCAGGCTGAAGCTGAGACTCGCCCCCCACGCTGACGGCAGCACTGCTTCATCGTTGCCTTTTCTGGATCGATATCACGGATGCCGCCACCACACAACACAACCTCCACCCTCGCATTCTTCGCCCAACATACTTCACTGCATCCAGTCGCATACACAATAAATGAAATATTGTGTTTGACAGACAGATGCTCAAATCTGAAAATTGTTCTATGCTCTTAAAGAACGCCAGAGAAAGCTCCTGCAGCGCATATCCTGCCGTTATCATGATCGCCGATAAGACCGCATAAAACGCTGCTATCACTCAAAAACAGCACTCAGCACCGAACTTTGAAAATATCATGAATTTTACCATAATTACTGGCACGCTGAACACATCTGTAGCATAAATCGACGGGGCTTAAGGCTGGGATCATACTTCCCGCGACCGCGTAAATGAGCCGCATCAAATTCCGATCGATACGGATGTTAGGCAGTATGTCGCGTCGCTGGTAGAGGGAGGTATGATGCCGCCCTGACGGAATTACCGATGGAAACCTGGGCGGCCAGGTATGCCACACCAGATGAATAGCTCCTTTGAAGTCACCGCTGTGATCCACCGATCTATTTCATAGTTCATGAGGTCAATTTGCCTCTCTCAGCTATAGCTATGGCGGTATTCATACCCCTCAACACCAGCGCGTCGCCGGAACGGATTAAAGTAGGCCCCAACTCCGCCGAGCAAGCAAAATATGAACAAACGTTCACTATCATGGTTGCAGGAGATAGCACTGGAATTTTTATCCATGAAACGGATCAAAATTGATGTATTAAGAATGAAAAACAGGATAAAGTCCGCCATGGCGAAGGGAGCATCATGCGCGTCCCGCGCGGGCGTGGCGTTAAGCCATTCATACTCCAATGTCACAACCGTGCGTCACGCGCTGGCGTTGAGGAAAGGGAATAGCACCTATCCGTAACGGCAGAGCGCGCGCGTTTTGGGAGTAAACACTACAGGCAGAGTTAGTGACAGAACAAAATTTCCATGAATGCTAGGCGCGAGAAGGAAAAGACAGAAGAGAGCGGAGCGGAGACGAATGGAACAAGCGGAATGGCCATGGGACTCTCAGGAACTTCGTTTCCACGCTGTAAATTTTTTTCCAAATATTCATCTCAAAAGTTCATAGCAAAAGGCACTCTTAGGTCTTGTGCATACGAGCCGCAACTGGCGCAGGCGACAATGCATACAAGCCATATCGACTTTGATAGTTATGTGAACTATAAACACTGTCGCAACGCTCGTCTTGAAAGTATGCAGTACGCCTAAGGCCGGAATCATACTTGCCGCGACCAGCGACAGCGAGTATGGCATATCGATCTTCGGTCGATATTGATAGTAAACATTGCGTCGCGTCGCTCGTCGCTGTATGTATGATCCCGGCCTGAGAGCCTCGATACGTTCCGCTAACGCTGGCCGTAACCCGTATCCAAAGCGGCGAAATGCAATCCTGCTGCCTCGGTCAGGGGCCGAATAGAGTGTCGCCGCGAAAAGGCGCGGCAGCATGCAATGGAGGAGTATCGATCATGCGGCGCCACACGATCGATTCCCCTGCATTGCATGCCGCCTCGCCTTTCAGCGGCGGCACTCTATTCGACCCCTCATGCGGAGTGGCGCAATCGATATTGTAGGTTTACACTTCGCCGCGTCGCTAAACGACGCTGGAACTCGGTGAAACGTCCTAACCCGCCATGAATTTTGTGAAAAAGGAGGGCGCAAGTGAACCTGTTCTGAGAGTAGCGCTTGATTTACACGGAGAACTCAGGGGAGGCCTCAATATCCACATATGCGGTACGCGCGACATAAATTGTTGGAAATCCTATTTTTCCTGGCTTGGACTTCATCTTAGGTTTCCCAAGCGATTTCAAAGTTTAGTCGACGATTCATGGTGACGATCACGAAGGGGCCCTACCGAAACACCTACGACCATCTACAAAAATATACATACACCCAACGATGTAATATTGAAAGACAACTCTCTATTTCAAGAAATCAAAAAAAGTGGATAGGCACACTTTGGACGGTCACTAACGCCCTTGTAGGTCCACGGCTGAAGTTGGCAGACTTCCGTGCACGTCATGTGAGCTCTCGATATGAACTCACAGAGGAAAAAGAGCAATTCCCGAATTCTTCTAGCAGCAAAACCCTACGCCGTTGCCAAAAAAGGCATTTTGCACGTCTCCAGGAAATCAATCCAGCAAATGCATTTCCAGTCCTGCAGCTAACTTTTTGCCAAACTTCTTTACCACTGAGACATGTGTATTTCCCAGCCTTTGCCCCACATATCATCCAAATGTGCAAGCGGGTGGCATGTTTATGACCGTTCAGAATGGCCAGTGACTTTTTTGTACACCTTGCATAGCAATGGTCGTTGGTGTGGAAGGGATAATGAGTGGCTGTCGGCATATAATACAATCCATAGACACAGAGAGAGAAAACGGAATATCCGTTACAAGGACATGGAAAACAAGAGATAGATAGAAGCATGTATAAAACACATGTCGCCTACATCTCCACACCTGATTATGGCTGATATCCGTATATGGGCGATGTTATACCTCGGGTGGTTCTTTTCTGTGACGTAGTGTCAAAGCGACAAGCTCAAAAAAGGCCTTAAAACAACATATCTCGACTATAAAATGAACTGGGAAAGCTGCACAAACCGGAACATAACAATGAAACTGCACATATACAATGGGAAGAAGATGGGTAGAATCGACTCAGAACTGATTAAACGACAGTGAAGCACGTACGGCGACTGTATGGTTGATTACTCCACAAAGCTCTCGAGAACAGCATGACTACCACAACTTTTTACAAAATCTAAAAGGTGAGCACATCTCAGGGTGCGGCAAATGCTCCCAATGCTAGCCTCACAGCAGGGACGTAGGAAAAGAAATTCCATTTCCGGAAGTCAAAACAGTATTTTAGGAGACAGGAAAGCTGGAAAATTTAACAGATAACAGGAAAGCGAATGCGAAACTATTCAACGAATCTCCGTGAGCTCTTCCTCCCAAACACTTTTATTGTCGTTAACTCAAACGAAGGAAAGGTATAGCTAGGACGTGTCAAAAGTGCGGGCAGGGTTGAGAAGGGTTCGCAAAGGGGGGGGGGGGGCTAACAAAATGGAAAATTTTTGTAAAAAATGAAAAATATGGGAGGGGGGTCGCAAAATTTTTCAACATAAATATTTATGTATTTATTTGCTTTTTGCTCAGAGTTCTTAGATTCATTTCCTAGATTTTTTCTATTTCTTAGAAAAATTTAATGTTGCCTTTTTGTTCCACAAAATTAAAATTTCTCCCAATTCGTCACTCAAGAATAGCTAAAGCAATTTTCGACCTTGGGACTGGGGATCGTACATTTTTCAAAAATTTCCGAGATTTTGGTCCACAAGTGGGGGTCGTAGCTACGCCGAAAACTGGGGCAACGGCCTGCTCAACCCTGAGTGCGGTCCCCTCTCCCTCGAACAATCGTGAGCCGGGCGCCTTCACTTCTGATCGATCAGAAAAGCAGCCTCCCCAATCTCGTTAGAACAAGAGGGGATGCGGCACCTTTCATACTTGTTAGTCAGGCAGGTCGGAAGCGCGGAACCAACTCCCTGAGGTTGGTAGGAATACGGCCCCCTCTCCTTTAGAGCAATCAGAAGAGCGACCCACCTTTCTTGGGATAATTAGGAGCGTGGCCATTTCACACGGGTCAGGAAGTGTGGTCACCTTCCAGCAGTTCTACATTTGTGCCAGAATGATGACTGTTCTCAAGCCGTATTCATAGTTCTCCTCATCTGAAGCCGTCTACAACCGATGGACGTGGATTGCACCCGGCTAGTGAGGCTCACCGAAGCTTCGCGGGCGACAGTCACAGATTTTGTGGAATAATAAACTAAGCATTCACGGCCGTCGCAACAACATTACAAATGGAAGCTAAAGTGCAACATATCGCTTAACATCGTTGAATTTAGATTCAACACCAATGCCACTCGATGGGGTGCATAAATGTCAGATAAACGGGCTTACCACACTAATAAAAATTGGTAACTCTCACCCCGTTGAGTCTGACAGTTTCAGTTCACTCCACAGAGTTTGGTGAACCCAGCTGTTAAGAACACAGCATTTTCGTAGAAACACATTCGCACCTATCTACCTAGTAGACAAACACACCACCACCTATGGTCACAGCAACCTACGCCGAGGTAAAATGAAAGAAAAGAATACTCGACGACACTCCCTGTGTGAATTGAAAATAGAAGAGCATTATGATTGAGAGAAAAAAAAAACACAAAAACACGCTTATCACAAACAGAAGTTCTGTCGTAAATATGAAGAGCTTAGCAATAGAAAACGGATAGAACCATATTAAAACTGATGAGACCGGACACTTCCTAAAACTTGCACTCTCATACTACACCCGCATTTCAATAGTATTCCATATACAAACTAGAGCTACAACGACCCACGATCGTAACTCAGCTGCAACAGCTCACGTCACTGACAGCCGCGGAGCAATATGGAAACGTCGTCACCCGACATGACGGCCGGCATCTCCTACGCAGCTGTCACTTTATCTGACAGGAACTAATCGCATTCCTAATCATGATGGACTCTGCCTCCAACATCCTTATTAGGATCGTCTACGCGTTGATCGAGTGTAAAACAGCAGGTACGCTTTCTGTTTCAGCACCAACTGCTCAGAGCATGGACTCACACACGCATCATTGAAATGATACCAGTGACCATCCCGCTGACCATATGTTGTGTAGTGACCAGATGCCACCCTGAAAAAGACTACATTTTGGGCAAGAGTTCTGAACAAATGAAAAAAAAATGAACAAAAAACAATCACCTAAAAGCATTTATTAGATGATTTGAAAAAATCATTCCTCAATAGGAAAATCGCTGTCTGGAGCACTGCAACTTCTTTGGTTCACCCAACTTTCATGGACTGCTGATTCATATGGGAGGCAGACACCGCGCACCAGTTCGTGCTGCGTCGCGGTCGGTGCGCGTTACGCGCGACGAGATGGGCGGAGACGCAACATCCCCGCTTTCAAGTGAAATCAGATAAATTAGCACGTCCTGGAGCGTTATTAGCTTTCCTGCGTTTATTTTTTTTGCAACAATCGATAGCCATTTACTCGTATGGAGCGTTGAAGACTCTTCTAAAACTGCCTGCAAATTCTTGTACAACTGAATACCAACTATTTTTTGTGGTGGCCAACGAGGGTTGAGTCCCCGCCCGTTCCCCCTGTGATCATCATAGAGTGAGCCCACCTCTGACACCGAGATGTTGAAACTAGGGGGGAGAACCGATCTACCACGTTGACCGGAAAGTTCTGCACCAAATGGGGTCAGTAAATTTTCCCTTGTCCGTCTGTCATCGTTTGATCAACTGTGGCGCATCACTAGAACGCTGAACTTCCCCTCTATCTAAGGGCGTTTACAGCCACTCGGAAAACAACCTGCTTCGAACTTCTGCTGAAGAAGTTCTGGGTACCGAAATGTTTCGAAGTCCCTCGTTCTCTTGATCCTACTCATCAAGACTGAGCCCGTAAAAACTTTATCATAGCACCGTAAAGAGTTCGCGAAGTTTCTCCAATGGGGCGGAATTCGCATTTTCCAAAACATAAAAAAGCCTGTTTCTTGACATTTTAATTAAACAACGACTTTATGCCAAGCAATTCCATGGTGGAATATTATGAGTACTGCCCTCTCTGACGATATTTATTTTGTCAATTATCGACCATTTTTCACAAAATTCGATTTTTGAACTTTTTTTGGGATTTTCGGAAAAATGATCGATAATATAGACAATCCTCTAATTATGATAAGATGAGACAGTGTCCACAATGCTTACTGTTAGAGGCATCATACACGCTCAAAAATGGTATCGATTTTATTGCACAAATCGAACGTTTAGAGCTGGTGATATTGTGAAGTAACATAAAAAACGACAAAAATTGGATGAAAAGCAGAAATAACGGGTTGTTTTTGTTATGAAGTGAAAATGGACGAGCTAGACCGCAGTATACCCGATCGGTTGATGTAGTGGAGCTAGCGGTGAAATGGCTGTGATAGCGGAGCTAATAGTTTTACGGCACGCACGAGAACAATTGCGTCGTCGAAAACTTCAAAAACTAGCAAAAAAGACCGAATTCGAATGATCAATCTCGACGAGTTTGAATTGGGGGTGGAGACTGCAAAGCGAAGGGGAGGAGACTGCATAATTTTTTGATTCACTGTGGCTCAAGTATAAGCAGTCTTGACTCGTTTTTTACGCCTCCAACGGATGAACGTTCTATTTGGAGCCATACGACCCCAGTAACACCGCTATCTCAACAGCTTTTCGAGTGTGGGTGGTGCCTTTAACTATGCAGTTGTGGACCATAATGACGTTGCATAATGAAGGTATGACAGAAAATGCAATTTTTCGAAAATTTCGGAAAAAATGCGACATTCACATTTTTGTACAACAATCTAGTATTCAGGAGTACAATGATGTTGTACACTTGAGCAGTCTCGATTGATATCAAGCAGAGAACGAGAGACATTTGAAGACTTTAAATACCCTAAACTTCCTCAAATTTTTGATTCATAATTTGGAAAGGGTCGAGGTTTGCAAAAGGGAAGAGTTGCGCTTTCGAATGGTATCCTTCGAATGGTATTTGAAAGATCACAAACGGACGAAAGAAAATTCGCTGACCCGCATTTGGTGCAGAACTTTCTGGCTAACCTAATACAAGCGCAGAGTCGAAACGCATTCAAACAACCAGGACTATAGTAAAAGAATATAAAAATATTTAGATTCCTATTCACATAACCGTATTCCCCAAAACGTTTTGAGCTCTCCGTTTCTCCTATTCACGCGAAAGAAAAAACTAATATCGAAAAAGGAAAAAATCAAAAATTTCAGTCCGGGAAACGCTGCTTCGCTTGCGCTGTGATGGACAGTCGACATGGATCTCACTGACCGTTTTGGTTCTCTTTTGACAATGAAGCTCGCGTTGACGAAAACTAAATCATCAAGAGGGAACTAAAATGATCAGTGGCGGTGACATTTGCGAAGCCCAACGAAATTAAGAGTGGCCAGTTTTCCTGAAATGTCGAGTACCCATCGAGGTGTGAATGCGCAGACATGGCCCGAGAGCATATATCGATCTCATGGAATTTTTTCATAAACGATTACTGACGGATGAAGTGCAGCAGAGTGAAGGGGACCATTGTGTAGGTTCTCAGCCAAGCTACGATACCCTCCCATTGGCAGCAAGGTTTATCAGAAATTTTTGTACTATTTTCTTCAGAAAATTTCCGCTTTCTAAACAAAAATTCTTGTGACCCTAATCTTATGCATATTTTCATTTTTTGGCTAAATTTTTTACGACTTCCGCACCATCTGTTGAAAAAAGAGACAACAGCTCTTGACCCTGAAGCGCGCCATCAGCGATTACCGCTACGCGATCGCTCGCATTGAGACAGAATGTCACACCAGTGAAAACACTTCTGTAACTTTGAGGATAGCTGATGAATTTCGCCCTTGGGCCAATTCTGTCTTGCAGAAATGGCTCGAATTGAAACTAATTTTGTGAAACTGATTCATACACGAAGCTAAAGACAACTTCTCCTCCGGTAATCTGAATTATCGCTATTTAGGAATGTTGACCCTCGAAGGCCCCCTAGAATAGAGTAAAATTCATAGACACAAAAAATTACTCGTGCTGACGTTTCTGTTTGGAGAAACTGTTTTGAAAATCCTAGCTTCGTCATCGCGTAAAGCTTTTCAGGAAGCTTCATTTCAACTGTGAAAAATTGACCAAAAATAAATAAGTAAACGAATTCCTCGCTGTTTGGAATTTTAAAAAATTGTTTTTTTCCCAATTCCCAAGTTTTGTACTGGGAATCCACCCGGGTCAGAACGTCGGAGGACGACTTCGCTATCGTTCAAGAAACACAATGCAGCTAATGAGACTCTGCAGAAGGAACATATATTTTCCTCGGAAAACTCCATCTTTAAATAGGCCAAAGATGATACCGGGTGGATACGCTCTAGTGAAACCACAAATTAATAGCGAATGCCATGTGGACGATAAATGCGCTTAATTCGGCCCATTATGCACACACTAATCGAAACGCCTGTTGAAGGCTCCCGGCAGCCATGCACTTTGAGAGACAACAAAAGAACAGGCTAAATTACATTTATTCCCAGTACCGCCACAAAAGAAAGGAGAAGACTCGAGAAAGAACTGCTTTCAAACGCGTTTGCGGAACCTACATCACTGATCTTTTAAAGGCCAATAATCATTAAGTACAACAGATATCGGCACCTGGGACCGGATCCTGTGCAGTTTCATACACTAAGCACTTAAGTCTCGCTGAATTGCTACATTAACCAGGGAGCTTGCCGTTTACGAATCCCGCAGCTGGTACCTGATGCAGTCAAGTGATGCGAAAATTCTAGTATGATCGATCTCTGAGGGTAGAGCTACTAAACGTCGGCACGTTAATCGTGTGCCGCACTCACTCGGCGTTTGAGCATAAATGCTTCTTGCACGCCTGTGAAGCATATGAATAGTGTTAGCGATGTAGTGACCAGAAAACACTGCTTTTAAAGACACATTGAAACCATATTGTCAAATTGTCATTATGCCTCAACGCCATCTTTCACTGTATTGCTGTCGAATCAAGTTTTCTTCTGATGGAGTTTTACTGCCTAAATACTCTAGCGCCCCAGCTATGGTGAAGCGTTGTGGAGCTAGGCTTAATTAAATAAGATGAAGATGAATGAAAGTGACGATAGAGCAAGATGAAAATGATAAATTTGAAATCGTGGAATGTCCAGAGCCGCCATGTTGTAGCAAGCGGAGCATCAGATCATTTACACTCAAACGGCACACCCGCTCGGACCCCAGGCGTCATGGAATACTAATAGTCCCAAGTAATAAAGATGCCCATTCAAAAATTCTATAAAATATTTTGTCTGGGCTCCTATTCAATATCGATTTACCGGCGGGGTAAGGGTAAATGTTACTCTACTTCTCTGCATTTCCGGTGCGCTTATACCTCCATCCCACCCAGTGCGCACTGCTGGCATCCTGCAAGTGAGCCAGAGTGCGAATCGTCCGGAAGGTCATTGAAAATGGGATTCAGCGAATAAAGCCAGCAAGTATAAATAAAAATCAGATCGTTCTTCTCACGTCGTCTTTTTTTTTCAAGACCATCTTAGAGAATCTCACAAACCTAATTTTATACAAGACAGCCGAGCTATTTCCCACCAAAGAACACAATATCTGCTACCACACTCTCGGACTTGATAGTTATAGTTCATACCGCGGACGCCATCGGTCAAACCATGCCAAGCTAAGCGGCCTACGAAATGTTCAATGTTTAATGGACTATCGACAGGCACAATGTATCCGGTGCTCAACATTGACGATAGTACGTGAGAGACACGTGATGGGATATCGCATCTATTCACTTTCATTTACTTGCAGTCGGCACTATTTCATCAGTGTGTCAGCCCTGTTATATAAGGCGTCTACGGTCTTCGAGTAACTGATTAGCTCCACTGACTTCTGAAATGTGTTGCCCTTATGAGGTGTTTGATATACGCGAATACTGTCATTGTGCTGGCCGATAACTCCGAAGAATTTCTTGTCGAAGAGCAGCATAGATATCGTCTTCTCAATCTGCTGCTGAGTCATTCCCACTTTACGTGTTACACGGAAGAGATCGATTTGAGAGTACGGTTCTATCACTCGCAAAATTTCCTTCTCGACCATTCTGTCTCACAACTCTCTTGAATGCATATCACTGGATCACTCATAGGTTCTTTGTGGAAGTCCTTCAAGCATTTGTAGTTTTCATGCATCGTTATATCGTCCTTGTACCATAAATAGCGTCTTAGACGAAAGGAGCAGCGGTATTGATTCTGCCTCGTTGAGTATTACCTTGCACAGGCACATATACTTCAATGGTTTAACTGCTCTTTGCGGCTCTGTTGAAATGTGAGAGAATGCCCGAAATTTCAGATACGCGGCAGATAAAAAAGGCTTTGTGAGCAAGGTGTGGGACATGTGGTGCGGTTCTTCGTATGACAGCCGAAAAGAGCTGGCAATTGCCACCCGAACGCTACCATATACTAGCCGCGCCATCGCACTGCGGTCAGTCATGCGGTCCCCGCACAAAATGGTGGGCAACAGCGGCAGCCAGAACTGCGGATTGGAATTTCGTTCCAATAAGAACAGTACAACTATAAGGAACTGAAGCGCTACTTCATTTGTATACCGATAAGGCGTGTAAGCTTGTGCACGCTGCATACTTAACACATTCTTGCACAATGCGCAGAACCTTACCCAGATCCGTGATGAACAACAACTGATGTCAAATCAAATGTAACGTCTCCCATGTTGTCTGCGATGCACTAAAAGTTGATTCCATCAGAAAAAATCAGATCATTGGAGAATCCAAACAGAAACGAACCTGCGCCATGAACGGGGTAATATCCAGTCCACTGAGTGGAAATTCAACCATATTGTCGAGTTTGCCTCGATTGATATGAGACCACCGGAATCGCTTCAAGTGCAGGCATAAAACCTGAAACGGGTGAATGACATTAAGTAGTAATGAACAGAGCTTAGCCCCACTCACATTTGGTAAAACTCTCAGGAAAAGTTGTTTTGTAGATGGCCGCTTGTCCTTGCAATTGCTGCACGTGTACTGCTCACAATGGTCCAATTCCTCCTTTGCAAAAAACCTCCTTATGCATTCGGACAGTGACACGTTACTGGCCCTTCCATTTGAAGCAGGAACGTATATATCCAGTGAGATGTCTAAAAAGGTTTATACACGGGAGAATGAGAAGATGAATTCATCAAAGAGGATTCGACTTTGTCTTCAGGATCAAGGTCTCCGGCTTTGATGGTCAGTAAAACAACTACACGGAACGAACGCTAGGGATAGTCACTGTCTGGCGAGAAGGGCAAAATTTGAAGCTATCTAGGTAACTGGCAATCGGCCGAAGTCCACTGTCTAGTAGTCTCTTTCCTAAGCTGTAGGCAGCCCCTCGTAATCTAAGAATGAATACTTCATAAATTGACAAAATGACAAACTGTTTCCGTACACCTATAAGCCCACTGGCCACAGAACGGGGTTTTGTCGAGCGATCAGCAGTCTATCGTGAACGAGCTGATAGTTCAGACTTGGGCGAATGACGTCTAACTATTCTAGCAAGCATTTACGTCCCTCGCACAAGTCTTAGCCAGTAGGTCACCCATGACGACAGCAGGGTAAGGCATGGCACGGTGATAGGCTACTGGGAGGTGTGGCCCCTCTCTAGCTTGGGAATTGGTGCGGCCCCCCGGTAGTTCGTTTTCTCGACCTTTATATGAAAATTAGCGAAATGTGTTGAATTAGAAAAATAAATATTTTCAGTCTCATTTTGGAACTTTTAATAGATTATAATTTGATTTTGCTTATTGTCAGCAACTCTTCTCACAGCTATATTACAACAACTTTCGCTTGGTAGTCGATTGAGAGCCTGCGGCCCCCTCTGAGATTAATTATCGCAGCGTGAGCCTAAGCCTGGACGACTGTAGCTAGTTCAACAAAAATAGATCACTGGTCGTTCATCGCAAAATCAGGGATGAGCAGACCACTGTCCCGGACCTCTGCAGAACTGCGTCCCCTTCCCCCATTAGAAAGCAAAATTTTTCAAAAAATAATATTGAGGATTTTTCACGTTCCTCCGAAGTGACGATTTTGGGATTGAAATCCTTCAACAAAACCTTGATTTTTTTGGAAATTTTTTTTTCAATGGAGAGAATCCACTTTCAGCGCCAAAATTTCAACGATCAAAGCTGTCGCCAGTACCCGCATTTAGTTCAGCGCCCGATTACCAATCAAAAAGCCCTCTTTCTCCCTCATCACTAACCAAAGACATAGCTTACCAAGGAATGGATCATGTTTGTTGCTAGCAGTGTGACACGTCAAGCAGACGACTTGGCTTTGTAGAGAGCCCTCGAACAATGTCGTCACTGCGGATCCATTCGGAGATTCACTGCCACACATTGCTGCTAGCCACTTATCAACCGATTCTGGCAGACGGCAACGTCGCAGTTCCGAGTGAACCCGATCCATTGTACAACGCAGAAACTCGTGAGCGTCTTGTTGGTGATATCCTCTGTAATATTATAGAGCGGATGGTTTTCTACAAAAACACAAAAAAATGCAAATCACCACCTGAATCTGGGAGAGATTTTCCAAACCGACTGGAACAGTTCATCCGGAGAAACGGCATTATCACAGGTTAGGTCGCCCAAACTGATGATCACTCTCCGCAGTTCTTCAGCAAGAACACTAAAATCAATGCTTTATAATCAAAGCAAGCTCTCGGAATGATATCTAGCCACTGAGTAGAATGAAGCAAACAAATAAATTCCCATTCCCAATTTACTTTAATAAAAGTAGTGGCACCAATGGGAAATGGATGACGCGCGCTGTAAATTCTCGAACTGGTGTTCACGGAACTCAATTAGGAAATTTCTCCTTAGCGCTCAACGATTCGATCCCTTTGTACGAGATAAATTGGTTATCGGGCTTCTTTTTCATAATCCATGGAGCCTCATGGAAGACAGAATCGACATTCTCTCGAAACGTGGTAGACGATAATAGCAAAGGTGGCAATTACGCCTGGTGAATCTTAAGAAGTTTCGTCTCAAAAGGAAAGTATCATAACACGCAGTAGCCATTCCAAATAAAATAAGCCTTACTAGAATCAATTTTCGACGAAGAATTCGAATTTTTACATTGCAGCTGCGAAACGTTTCGTTGAACGGAGTTATATGCGTTTTTATCGCTTCACTCGTAGACGCATCACAACGTGTAATCCATGAGTCTTCGTCGCCTCCAGAGATACACCTATGTGGTTTCTACACTAGAAATCATAGCAACATATTTCGACCTTTAGACGCACTATGAGATGATTCCTGGTGCAGAAATTACATCCGTGTATCTCAGGAGGCGACGAAGACATGGATTACACGTTATGATGCGTCTACGAGTGAAGCGCTAGAAACGCATATAACTCCGTTCAACGAAACTTTTCGCAGCTGCAATGTAAAAATTCGAATTTTTGTTGAAAATTGATCCTAGAAAAGCTTATTTCGTTTGGAATGGCCACTGAGTGTAATGATCCTTCTCTTGTCAGAATGCTTCGTGGTGCTCAACCAAACCTGCACTCGCGTAGCTGCGCGACAACTGCAACTATACTCCCGCCGTTTGGCAGCGCTCGATTGTCACTTTCCGTCTCTTTTGATAGCCAGGAATCGTTAACTCTCTTGACTCGTACGCGCGCTTTGGCCAAAAATCCCACAGTAACCCAGTAACCCAGTTTAAAGGCAGCATACACGCTCGCAAACATGGTCAAGATATCAGCATAAATAGGCCCGCACGGCCCCTACCATGTCGTCAACGACGTTTGAAGCGTTGAAAACCATCCAGGATGACAGTATTTGGCCATCCCTGTCACGCACGCCCGTATTTTCACATCCCTTCGAGTAACAGAATGAAAAGTTAAACTTGAGAAAACATGTGATAATTGAGAGTGATAGCACTATCAAAAGGGAGTGTAAGAGAGAAACAGCTTGATTTAGATTGTTATTACATGTTTTTGCACTGCTGAAATCCTCCATTTTCAAAAGCCATCCAGAGTAGAGCGGCATTCTCGAAAGTGGATGAGAGTTTGAGGGTGTCTAGACAGGTAATATCCAGGTAAATCGAGCTGTTTCTCTCGTGCACTCCCACTTGATAGTGCTATCACTCCCAATTATCAAATGTTTTCTCAAGTTTAACTTTTCATTCTGTTACTCGAAGGGGTGTGAAAATACGGGCGTGCGTGACAGGGATGGTCAAATACTGTCATCCTGGATGGTTTTCAGCGCTTCAAACGTCGTTGACGACATGATAGGGGCCGTGCGGGCCTATTTATGCTGATATCTTGACCAGGTTTGCGAGCGTGTATGCTGCCTTTGAAGATTGCTGTGAAGATTCCAGTAGGATACTATGTAAGAGATGTTTAAAGGCAGCATACACGCTCGTAAACGTATTTGAGATTACTACGGAAATAGAATCGTATGGCTCAGAACACAACTCCTATGCGTTTAGCCAAGTGTCAAAAACGACCCACATTGCCGTTACAGGAGTTTCAAGTTTGGCCCCGCCCCCGTATTTTCACGCCCCCTGTACTTACCCTTTTCCTCCAACGCAAGGTTGCTGGGCCATCATCACCGTCGGTACTGTTGGTGGATTGCCTAACCAGTGAGCCACAAACGTCACTATACTTGTTATCCGAAGATAATTTTTCGGATAATGGATCGATTCGGATAATGCCGATTTTTAATTTTCCGGATATTGGTTCGATTCAGATAATGCGCTTTTTCAAATTTTCGGATAATGGATCGATTCAGATAATGCCATTTTTCCAATGATTCGGATACGGATATCCGGTCGGATAATTTCGGATAACCTCGGATATTTTCGGGATAAAGTTGAGGCAAAACGGTGAAAAATAAACCAGGCACTCAAGGCAAGCATTTGAAAACATGCATAATTGAGCAAACAGTAGTCCTTCATTGCATTCGCAGCATGTTCACATACAAACTTCAATCATCAATATTCATATTAATAAAAATATAAAACAAATCTTCAATTATTATATCGTCGTTGGAAGGCACAGTATTATCCATACACAGGTTTTTCAGGACAACTAGCTAGTAAAAAGGACGCAAACTATACATAAAACACTATACAAAAACTTCTACACTGAATAACTAGCCACTGGGACAGGGTCTCTCTACACACCGAGGGAGGTGATGTCTGGCCTTTCGCGGCTCTAATTCCACTCGGGACCACTTTGCTTGCATTGAGTGGCGTCACGTGTCGAACTGCAAAAACGGGACAACTCCTCCCCAAGTGTGTAGAGAGCCCCTGTCCCCTAGCCACTTGGTCATCTCACTTGACCACGCCCATTTTTACGCGCCGCAACGACTCTTCCGATTTCAGAAGGAAGAGAAAAATCCCGGGTTGATTTACTAAATAGAAGGCGGTACGGAAAATTGGCGTGGCCTAGTGTGATTTTATCCCATTCTATCCAAAAATTATCTGATTTTATACGAAAATTATCCGATTTCATCCGGAATTTCACCCTAATTTTATCCGGAATTTATTCGACCTTTATCCGACTTTATCCGAATTTTCGATCCTTCGGATAATGGTTCGACTCAGATAATGTCGATTTTAAATTTCTTGCATATTTGTACGATTCAGATAATGCGTTTCTTCGAATTTTCGGATATCGGATTATCCAAATCTTGGATATCCGGTGGGATATCCGAAAAAGAGTGATTCGGATACTAAGTATAAACGTCACTGACAGCGAAGATGACACAGCAACCCTACTTTGGAGGAAATGGCAAGTACAGGGGGCGTGAAAATACGGGTGGGGTCAAACTTGTTACTCCTGTAACGGCATTGTGGGTCGTTTTTGACGCTTCAAAATGCATAGGCGTTGTGTTCTGAGCCATACAATTCTATTTCCGTAGTAATCTGAAATACGTTTACGAGCGTGTATGCTGCCTTTAAAGAACTGAATCCACAACTATTGTAAGGGTCCCACCGTGATGCGTAGCCAAAAATGTTTGAAGGACTTAATCCGCAACTAAAACGGAGGTCTAACCACGATCTGCATCAGAAATAGTATAAAAGACTCGATTCGTAACCATCACGGAGGTCCCACCCCGATTAGTTTTAGGGAAACTTTCTGAAGACTCGATATGCAACAGCTATGCCGCAATTCGTATCCACGGAAGTTCAAAGGACCTTGATTCGCAGCTATTACGGAGGTCCCACCACGCATCATGGCGACCTCACTCAAGTCGAATCCCATAATTGTCACGTATTGGGTGCACATGTCCTGGCAGATGTGTGCGTTTTACGGACGTATCGCAGACACGATTATAATACGTGCATGTATACTTACGAAGGCGTAGGAGTTGATGCGCTTGAAGTTGGTGTCGTAACAGCCAATGCAGCTCGTCTGGTATTGTATCGAGGACTTGCTAATGGCTGATGCTCATCGTTGCCGTTATCATCTGGTTGTAGAAGCGGAAGCTGCACCAAATACCCACGAAAAATATCAGTTGAGCTGAAAAGTTATTTCAATAAAGAACTTTAACAAACAAAAGAGTGGAAATTTCGCTCACTTCAATGCCTGAATGACAGAATTCATGAAGCATGTGTTTCCGAGATTTTTCAATCCACGTAACACTATACGGATACATGGCTGCTTCCCTGTGATGTATTGTGACAGAGGAGACGGAGAATAGCTCCGCTGAAAAAAAGTTAGCTGAGTTTCTGAGCTTATACCCCTTCAGATCAATGGCTCGCGGATGGTCACCTTTACTATTTTACTATGTGAGGCATTTCAACATAAAATTCAATTTCCACCACCGTACAAACCTAAGCAAGTTATACCTCCAATGCCCGTGATATCGCTTCGCTGAACTCTCATAAAGTTGTGTCAATATATTCCTCACTGACGACGCCGCAAAGTATCCTCTGTTTCGTAGCCGAATTTAGTTTGTTTTTTTCGGGCGAGTGTGCGGAGGGAGGGGAGAAATAGCGAGAAAGTGTGGGGTGAGGTAAACGCAACATACACGCGCACGCGATCGACGGAAATGAATTTCACACTGAAACTGAGGATACAGTCCTAAACTTGAAGCGAAGCTATGTCAAGAGGCGTGATAACGTAGCACGCACGTGAACCACATATTCTTGCGTTCCAGGCTGTAGATCACAATCCATTACCAACAATTTCGCCCCCCCCCAGCTTTCTCTCATGTGATGCACTGAACATCTTGAAGCAACACAGGTACCATCCGAGGTGTTAAAGACGCATTCCAACCTAAGAAAGCCTCAGTTCGCCCTGAAGAGAATTTCATGGTGAACACGAAGGTGTCTCCAAAATCTCTCAGGATCCGCTATGAACCTAGTTATGGCTCTTAAAACTTTGTGATTTTGAATGGTGAGAAAATCGTGGACGATTCTTCTCGCGACAGTTTGTTTCTCATCTTTCGCAGCCATAGCGCTGTAGCAGACCACGCTGTGAAGCTAAACCAATAACAAATGAACGAGCAAAGATTTCGATCAGAATCCATCGCCCGCCCGTCGCTATTGAGACCTAAAACCCTAACTGCAGGTGTGAGGAGGGAATGGGTGCTCGATGTTTTCTCGCTTACTCTGAAGAGTTGGAATTCCGGGTTTGGCAGGGTTGCTACACACCGCTGCCGGACCGTATTATGAAATTTACCCTTGAGCTCCTTAAGCACAGAGGACCTTTGTGCGAATCCTGTAATGGCCGCCCAGCTCTTCAACCTATGACAAAAAACCACTTTCAGGCTGCAGAAAAAAAAGAAACCATAACCTTGCAGTGCCTCTAGAGATTTTTCGGAATTGCGATGACCGACGACGCTTCGCTCAGCGACAGCTTTGAGGTGTGGCTGAATTCTGTCGCAGCGACGTGCACTAGAGTCTGGCAGAGTTGTAGCACTTTTTAATGGTTTTTCGTTGCTTTCAATACGTTGTAACCGTTCAGTAGATCCGATCAGCAGCAAAGTTTAAAATTCTGAGAAATATTATCCTCTCTGTGTGTGGTCGCCTCACAGCAAGACTGCCCACAGCACGCCTGCTCGTGACGCCATCCATTGATCTAGCCCGTATCGATCGATGGTGCGGCACGCGAGCTAGCTACGTGGCAAATGCGCCGTCGTTCCCCATACCTAAGATTTTGAAGAAAAAAAGGAGATCTCACCTTTCTATTCCGCGGTCGGAGAGCTCTGCCTCCGATGAGTGGACCAGATCTGTTCACCCCAATATCAGGGACCATTCTCGACGACTCTGGCTCAGGTACTGCACGAAATGGTTTCCCTTCGTCTTCGGGCACCGAACCGCTATCCTCGTCCAAATGCACTACCCTGAAGGAAAAAAAAGTGAACTTCTCAAATGAACATGACGCTGCACCGACCCTTGCTGGCCTAGATGGCGTCTCTGAAACTTCGCGGGCCCTTTGTGCTCCACTGAAAAAATTAGTAAATGGAGCCCATGGTTCTGTCACGCACGCTCTTTCTCTGGAGCCCCAAAAGTCAGCTTTCATTCGCCCCTTTTTTGAAGACTGCACCACTCATTATTCTCCTCATAAAAAAAGCTCTATTCTTGTGCTTTGAAAAAAAAACAGATCAGAAGTCTTTCTCTTATTGTTATGGTTTGACACACAATAGCGTCCTAAATAGCACTATGAGAAGGCGGGACCTTAGTTTGCAATCAATAGAGCTCCGGCGAATCTCATCATGCTCTACGAAATCATAAATGGTATGGCGTGTATGATAGACAACCAGGGTCAAGCGGGCCGTTGTATAGGACCTCAGCGGAGCTCCGATCCCCTCTCCTTAATGGCCTAAAACTCGGGAATTTTTGGGTTCCCTTCCCAAAATTTGGTTTTTTTCAGGCCGGAACTCTCACGATACCCACCCGAAATTTCATTCATGAGTCAAAAATTGGTACTCTTTCGGAATAGACGACCCACTAGAGAAATTACATGAAAAATGTTCATCCCAAAAGAGCCGTCGAATGATTTAGTATTTTTCAAACACACTGAACTGGTTGATGTGACCAACCGAGCGGTTGGTCAAGCCCCAACAACTGCTGATTTCATTGTGTTCTTTAGTGGGTCGTCTATTCCGAAAGAGCACCCAAAAATTTGACCCCCCCGTTGAGGATTTGCAAAACTGCGTTTGACCCTGGCTCGCTGTTTTGCAAAACGACTCACTGAACGCAATGCTGAACCATGGGACGCGATATCGGAAACTAGGATGCGTCCCAAGAATGTCCCCACCACGCCGTGGGACGACAAAAAGCCTTTCCATGAAAAATTTGCTTCCCATGGCTACGTTTCCATGGAAGCCTTTTGCCAAAGAAATGTTCTTGTAACGCACACCTGGATGACCTTAAAATGGTATACGCTATCTATGATCGATCACTGGTTGAGAGATAGCCGCGACGAACACACGTGGCACGCACGCAAGCGAGGAGATAATGATCGTCATGAACATCGATCAAGTGATATCACGTTAGATCGTTGCGCCGCGGCTTCCTTCAAAGAAGAGAAGAATCACAGAGAACTCGTTAATCTGAAATTTCTTTGACCTGTAGAAACGTGCGAGACAATTCCTTCCACGCGCAGTTTGCTTGAGTTCACTCGTGATTCATGTATGTCACAAATAATCAGTTGCTAACGCGTTAATAACGTGGTATAAAAGGTGCCTCAGGCTCACTGATTATCGGTTTGAAGCAAACGTCAACTAAACCTTTTGGGGACACCGAGTCCCTTACCGGTGTCCCACAGGCATCCACCTGTCCAAAAAATTGCCATGGGTGCCAGATATTCAGTCTCCCATACTTTCCCCGCCCATTTCTCCTTCACAAGCTCACCGCTTTCACGTCACGTGAAAATGAATAACCCCACTCCGATTCATTCCAAACCGCCACTTTGTGCTTCGCATATGCCGCGGGTTAGATAGAAGGCCTCCAATATTGCCTCACTTGCAAGTATTACGGTATGACGTTTCGCGCAGCGCCGTGGATCGCTCAGCGGCGATACCTCCTGCAGTTCATCTCATCATCTTCATTCGGTCATCTTCGCTACAAGTAACCTCCTATAGTTCATCCCCAGCATCGGATTCTCCGGTAAATCTCTTCTGAGAATGTCTGAGACGCCAACTCCGCTTTTGAGCTCCGCCTAATGATTCTCGAGATCGGCGACCTTCCGGCTATGACTTCTTCGAAACTCCTATGGGGTAGCAGACGAGTTTTTGACTGAGATGTTATACATGATAGAACGAATGAACAGTTAAAAAAGCGGAGGCTATAGACAGTGAGAGAGCGCATGAAAGACGGAGGAAGTAGAATCGCGCGCGTCGGTCGCCCCATAACTACTGAGAATTACGAAATTTTATAGAGAATACATATCTTCAATCCATCAATTCTTATACAACCTTTATCCAAAACAGACTCTATCTTCGGTCGAATTCCAGATCGTCTTTCTTCTAACTCATATTAAATGGAAGAGCGAATTTTCCATTGCCTGTCTGTAACCTTCAATTATGAGAGGCATATCATTCAGAGCTCAACTCTTTCTCTTTCAAATGGGTTTTTCGCTACTCAAGAAAAAAAAGGACCTGATTTGAATTTTGGATTTGGATAATCGAAAAACGACGGGAAGTAATGGGCTAGTGAGAAGAAAGGTGCTGTGATTTAGGCGGACGACGGTAATGACAGCTGTGATTAGGCTTAAAGAGGGGCTATACAACTGTGAAAGCGCGCGGAAAAGTTTATGTCTTCTTCTTTTTCTTCTTTGCAGCCACATTGAGTGTTTTGCCATAGGTTGAGAAACTGGGCGACCAGTAACGGATTCGTCCATAAGTCCATTACGCTCAACGTGGTGGGTCTCTACGGATATTTGAAAAGGTGTGCAGTATCATGGCCGAGGCAGCCGCAGTCCGGGAAAACATCTGATTTGCTGCTGTCTATTTCGCTGACGTAGTACATAACCATGGTAGAATGACCACAGCGCAGCGATGCCAGGGTGCACCAGGCCCTTCTTCCGAGTTGAGCCTCGAATGTGCAGACGGGGCTTATGGAGTTTATGTCTGAAGATTGATGCTAAGCAATATGCGGGTGAAGTCGAAAGAAGTACAACTCCAGAGGAGGTAGAGTTGGGAAAAAGTCGTTTTCCCACCTATATAGCACTGATTTTGAAACAATTGCAGCATTTTGAGACCTACTTCTCAGTAAAAAAAAAAGATTCTTAAACATATTTTGCACCACTAAATTTTTATAACTTTCTTTATAAACGATCTACCCGTTGAATTACGATTGCGCATGATTTAGATCTGAGTGAAGGCTGAGGTACTTCCCGGCCCCAGGGAAGGGCTCATTCGAAAAAATCGGTAGGTGTGCAGGAGCAACTGAACCGACTATTCTCTCAGGTCTAAATGATCGCTCCCTCAAACTTTCTTTTTTCAAGACCCCCCTCCAACTGGTAAACGCACCTAAATTAATTGTGAGGGGAGGAGAGGGGGGGGGTTAGCAGGCCGTTGCGGCAACTTTCGGTACAGCTACGACCCCCCGTTGATCAAAACTTTGGAAAATTTTCACGGCCCCCTCCCAGACGAATTGCGGCGCACACGAAGCGCGCACCTGATTTGGCTTAGGATTACCTCTGCGCACAACACCCATTCCAGAGTCTCGGTTCGGGATAAATCTTGAAACAAAGAGCTTTCCCAAAAGTTAGAGCAGTAAGGGTTCTCAGCACCAAAATTTGAGAAAAATCCGCAAAGTGTCTCGAGATATTAAAAAAATGCGAATTTTAAAACGTGTGCTTGTGTGTGTCTGAAGGAATTCAGAGATAGGCAATTCGGTCGGTCTTTCGAGAGAAGTGGAGTGATAACGTGATAAGACTTAATAGAGGTCGACAGACGTTGTGCCTCAGGTTCATCAGGGACCGTATACTCCGTGTGCTGAATACGAATTGAAGTGCGCCAAGCGCTGTATAAAAATGGCGGGACCCAACTGGGAGTGCGTAAAGCGCCGTAAAAAGTGGACGGGACTAAGTGGGTGTGCGTAGAGCGCCGGAAAAAAGTGGCCGAGACCCAAGTAAGAGTGCGCAGAGCGCCGTAAAAAAGGTGGTCGGGACCCCGATGGGAGTGTACAGAGCGCCACAGAAAATGGCCGGAATCCAACAAGGAGTTTACAGCGCGCCGGGGAAAGTGATCGGGACCCAACTAGGAGTGCGTAGGGAGCCGGGAAAAGTGGGCGGGACCCAACTGGTACGGCACGTAGCGCCAGAGCAAGTGGCTGGAATCAAACCAGGAGTGCACAGCGCGCCGGAAAAAGTGGTCGGGACCCAACTAGGAGTGCGTAGGGAGCCGGGAAAAGTGGGCGGGACCCAACTGGTACGGCACGTAGCGCCAGAGCAAGTGGCTGGAATCAAACCAGGAGTGCACAGCGCGCCGGGAAACGTGGACGGGACCTAAGGGAAGTGCACAGAGATAGCGCGCCTGAAAAAGTGGGCGGTACCCAACTGGGAGTGCGTAAAGCGCCGTAAAAAGTGGTCGGGACCCAAGTGGAAGTGCACTGCAGAGCGCCAGAACTATAAAAGGTGGTCAGGACCCCGATGGGAGGAACTTAACTGGTACCAGAGCGCCACAGAAAATGGCCGGAATCCAACAAGGAGTTTACAGCGCGCCGGGAAAAGTGGTCGGGACCCAACTAGGAGTGCGTACGGAGCCGGGAAAAGTGGGCGGGACCCAACTGGTACGGCACGTAGCGCCAGAGCAAGTGGCTGGAATCAAACCAGGAGTGCACAGAGCGCCGGGAAACGTGGACGGGACCTAAGGGGAGTGCACAGAGATAGCGCGCCTGAAAAAGTGGGCGGTACCCAACTGGGAGTGCGTAAAGCGCCGTAAAAAGTGGACGAGACCCAAGAGAGAGTGCGCAGAGCGCCGTAAAAAAGGTGGTCGGGACCCCGATGGGAATGTACAGAGCGCCACAGAAAGTGGCCGGAATCCAACAAGGAGTTTACAGCGCGCCGGGAAAAGTGGTCGGGACCCAACTAGGAGTGCGTAGGGAGCCGGGAAAAGTGGGCGGGACCCAACTGGTACGGCACGTAGCGCCAGAGCAAGTGGCTGGAATCAAACCAGGAGTGCACAGAGCGCCGGGAAACGTGGACGGGACCTAAGGGGAGTGCACAGAGATAGCGCGCCTGAAAAAGTGGGCGGTACCCAACTGGGAGTGCGTAAAGCGCCGTAAAAAGTGGACGAGACCCAAGTGAGAGTGCGCAGAACGCCGCAAAAAAGGTGGTCGGGACCCCGATGGGAGTGTACAGAGCGCCACAGAAAGTGGCCGGAATCCAACAAGGAGTTTACAGCGCGTCGGGAAAAGTGGTCGGGACCCAACTAGGAGTGCGTAGGGAGCCGGGAAAAGGGGTCGGGACCCAAGTGGAAGTGCACAGAGCGCCGGAAAAGTGGGCGGTACCCAACTGGGAGTGCGTAAAGCGCCGTAAAAAGTGGTCGGGACCCAAGTGGAAGTGCACGCAGAGCCAGAACAAGTGGCCGGTATCCAACCAGGAGTGCACGAAGCGCCAGAAAAGAGGGCGGAACCCAACTGGTACGGCACGTAGCGCCAGAGCAAGTGGCTGGAATCAAACCAGGAGTGCACAGAGCGCCGGGAAACGTGGACGGGACCTAAGGGGAGTGCACAGAGATAGCGCGCCTGAAAAAGTGGGCGGTACCCAACTGGGAGTGCGTAAAGCGCCGTAAAAAGTGGACGAGACCCAAGTGAGAGTGCGCAGAACGCCGTAAAAAAGGTGGTCGGGACCCCGATGGGAGTGTACAGAGCGCCACAGAAAGTGGCCGGAATCCAACAAGGAGTTTACAGCGCGTCGGGAAAAGTGGTCGGGACCCAACTAGGAGTGCGTAGGGAGCCGGGAAAAGTGGTCGGGACCCAAGTGGAAGTGCACAGAGCGCCGGAAAAGTGGTCGGGACTCAACTGGGAGTGCGCAGGGCGCCGGAAAAAAGTGGTCGGGACCCAAGTGGAAGTGCACGCAGAGCCAGAACAAGTGGCCGGTATCCAACCAGGAGTGCACGAAGCGCCAGAAAAGAGGGCGGGACCCAACTGGTACGGCACGTAGCGCCTAAGCAAGTGGCCGGAATCAAACTAGGAGTGCACAGAGTGCCGGGAAACGTGGACGGGACCTAAGGGGAGTGCACAGAGATAGCGCGCCGGAAAAAGTGGGCGGTACCCAACCGGGAGTGCGTAAAGCGCCGTAAAAAGTGGACGACATCCAAGTGAGAGTGCGCAGAGCGCCGTAAAAAGGTGGTCGGCACCAGGGATATGCGTAATAGAAATTTTGTAATTCGTTAGTCGTTCAACCGGCCAAAACCCTCGTTAGTCGTTAAGAATCTAGGCTTTGGAAACAAGCACAACTGAGGCAGAAAAAAAACCCTCATGAATAGAAAAAGGAAGGCATGAAGAGATGTATGTTCTCTGAAACATTCATGGCCATTATAGACAGAAATCATTCCTTGTAAAGAACCTAGTTCAAACTGCGAGCCTGTATATACATAAATAAAAATATCTCCTTAACCACTTGGACATCGCTGCACGAAAAATAATACTCGAGAGTGTGTGTTTATCGATTTTTTTTCATTTTTTCGGTAACAAAAGAAACAAAATGGAAAATCGAGACAATCTAGAACTCTGTTTTTTAAAGCAAAATTTGCCTTTCTGCACTATATGATGCTAGTTGAGATCTTCCCGATGGTGACAATACGGAAAATCGCACCGACTCTGCACGAATTGTTCTTTGCTCAGCGTCGCGAGCCGAGCACTTACGTGGTTTAGAGCTTGTTCCCATAATGGGGAAAGGTCGGAAATTAGCAGTGAAAATTTTAACCCTGAGAGGTCGCAGCACCACTTTATAGAAACCCCATATCTCAAATTTATGACTCAAAATCGAAGGACGGCACCCTTTACAATCCAATCATCGAATACAGTTCCTGTAGTTGTGGCCTGCAGGCACCGCTCCATCTTATCACCTCAGATAGTGCCCTCTGCAAAAATCTCCGCTGGAGTCGTTCAGGGCCGGAACCGGTTCAGTGAGCCAACCATAAAGTCGCGCGACCAACCATAAAGTCGCGCGACCGACACGAAGTCGCATAAATGCTGCGCCTAACCTTGCGCAACGTTCAGTTGGGGTTTTAATATGGGGGTTCCAGAACTGCGAAGCAGTGCCAGTAAAAATACTAAATACTGGAGGCTACGGTTATTTTGAACCATTCAACTAGAACAACCAACAGGACAATATGTCTCGATCCTGGAGTAATCCTTGGGTTCTAGCGCGATTTGAATGATTATTGACTTTCTAACGAATTTAGGAATTGCTTACGAAAATATTTTTATTTTCTTTAATCGTAAGTCGTAATTACGTACATCCCTGGTCGGGACCCATGTGGAAATGCATAGCGCTGTGAAAAGTGGACGGGACCCAACTTGGAGGGCACAGGGCGCCACAAAAAATGGACGGAACCCAAATGGGAGCGCGCAGAGCGCCGAAGGAAGTTGACGGGACCCAACAGAAAGTGCATAGAGCGACGGGGAAAATGGGCGGTACCCAACTGGGAGAGCGCAGGGCGCCGGGGAAAGTAACGTGTGTCCTACAGTGCCAAGCAGATGGGCAGAAATGTCATAAACAGCCTGCTTTAATCTTTCTTTCTCTGAAGGAAACCTTCGATAAAATGAAGTGAAATTATGGGTGGTCGTCTTGTGGCGCCAAGCAATGAGGAGGGTGGGCGGATCGGAGGGAAGGGCTAGGCACGGCTATTTGTCGGCGCCACTTCGGTAACCAATAGCACTGCTTAGCCCCTACCTCTTATCCGCCCAATCTTATCACTATTTGGCGCCACGAGACAACCACCCGAAATTATCTGTTTTGCTTCGCTACGAGACGTTTATGATTTGGCCTAATAATATTTGTGAGAAACTCGTTAAGAGAAGTGAAATACTTGGTGCAACTGATTTTTCATGAGATTTAACACGGAATAAACATCAAAAGCTGGATGAAATGATGTACCATTGATTTGGATGTGCGTTTTGTGACCGAAAATCGAAAACTGTGTGTGGTTTTGAAAGGCCAAATCACGCGCGTTTCCCTGAGCCCAGACATACATACAAACATGAATCTGTCAAAAAATTAAAAATCGGGTGGGAGCCACAACATAGTTTTTCAAGGAGCTTGGACTTGCAAACGTTGACTGCGAGCGATCATTTGTTCTCAGAGAGCGCGTGATTTGGCATTTCAAAACCACACTTTCTCTTCGATTCTTGGTAACAAAGAACACATCTAAATCAATGGTACATCATTTCAACCAGCTTTTAATGTTTATTTCGTGTCAAATCCCATGATAAATCAGTTGCACCGAGTACTTCACTTCTTTTAACGAGTTTCTCACAAATATTATTATGCCAGATCATAAACCTCTCGTAGCGAAGCAAAAATGTCAGATTAGACATCTAATTTGTATTCAGCACACCGAATAACCCCTGAATAGAAATTCTGACTGAAACCTAAAACTTGGCCCAAACTACAGTCCACCCACCGTAACATAGAGCCTCATGACGGCCTCGGCAGACACAGCTGTTCTCGCGCTGCAATCTTACTACCAGAGGGCGACTATTACCAACTCATTTTGGCTTAGCAAGTGGTTTCTAGAAAATTCCTTTTTCTCCGAAAACTTTACGAGCCCTCCTCCCCGAATTTTCATTTTTCTTCAAAATTTTTGCAAATTTTTACGACCCCCCCCCCATTACGCCGAGTTGCAACCCTGCTCAACGCTGGTGCTAAGTGAAACCTTGCTGGAAGGAGGGGGTCTGACCTTCACGGAAAACCCTCAAAGCTCGCGCGCCGTACCATGTGGAACGATTCACAGCAGGAACGCTTTTCTGCCTTTGCGCGAAGAGCACACTCATTTCATTCTAGGTCATGTACGAAAGGTGGTCACAAATTCCATTTTGAGAGCAGAGCCGCCTAAAGTTTCCGCACCTATTCAGCATTAACTAAAATGAACTTATGGGCAGACCCAACGACGGTCGCCCTGTTCCAGGACCTCTAACACACCCTTCTTTAGGCTGCAAAGGAGAGAAGAGTAGAAAAACATAAAAGAACCTATTGATTATTCACGATTATTACCGGACAAAATCGAAATCTGACTATTTGTCCCATCGTCCTACCATACAAAAAGTGGACCAACCACACGTCAACCACATGTGAGAAGACAATCTCTAATCCAATTTCGGTAACTGCTCGCCATACAAGCAAATTGGAAGTCTGATGATAACACACAATATACGCTTACCTCTCTGCCACTGCCCGACTGATCGCCTCCTCATCCTCCTCTTCTGTAGTCAAATCAACAGAATCCTCAGCGTCGTACAGTGGATTTTCATGAGGTGCCACGTACTGTTGGGAAGAGTAACTGTGATCGTAGCATCTAAATAGTGGTACATTCATCACACACGAACCCTTTTTTATGAAACCCATCAAATATAAGCTAGCTTTGTGAGTCAATTGGACAGGAAATTTCGAGCTGAACACACTGCCACGAGAAACACCAAACGATTCACAGCCTTCTTCTGTAAACCTCAGTGACTCGGTATGGGCTTCAGAGCGATGGGTGAAGTGAAAATGGAACCATAATTCCCTCATGCTTTCACAGCAATGCGCTTTGCTCGAAATTCCAGTTCACTCGTAAGTCTGAAGATGGACAGAACAAGCAATTATCTGCTGTGCCTGCAACCCGGTGAAAAGCGCAAAAATCGACGAACGAGCCTGCCTAGCTGTGTTTTAGCTATACACATTACAAAGCAATAATATCACAAAATAGCTGAGTTGAACACAAAACTTAGGGGTTTGAAATAATGTCTGAAAATTGATGAATATAAGGGGCGGTCAAGAGCAGTGGTGTTGATTAGACGCATAGCCTTCAATTTGTGAAACTTTTACTCATGCTTTTACACAAACATTTATAAGCAGGCAGAACGATTCCCAGTCAGTTTCAAATGTGATAATAATACGACAATGTACATTGCACCATGCTCGTGACCGACCTGGCTTTGTTGAAATAAGCCAAGGAGTGACGCACAGACGAGATCTTGCCATCTTCAGTGTCATCACCGACATAGTCGTCACAGACATAGCTGAAGAGCCACATGGAGGCATTTTCAACATAAATAAATACATTAACATATTACAAGTTCAGACATGAGAAAAATATAGAAATAGTACATAAGTATACAATGAAAGCGGGAGCATTTTTCATGTTTCGCTAATACATACATTACCCAAAACTCGCTTTGCCGAGTATTTCAACTGGTAAATTAGCACGAAATCAAACAGAAGTGGCGGTCTCATATAAAAGAATCGGAAGGGAAACGAACTGATCACTGGAATATTAAATTCAGTGATTGATAACTCTGAGAATACTTGCATCGCTATGGCATCGTAATAACCCACATGTGGGTTACTACGATGCCACATGTGGGCCATTTCAATGTGATGCGCATTATTCGTCCCAGCCTACTTTGCGTTGCGCCTGCGTCGCGTGTCGACAAATCCCACTGGGGCGCGGCAGCAGCTCCCACATCTGATTCGAGAAACCTATAATTATGGTTAGGGTGAGGAAATGGGCGATAGGCTTCCGACAGAAGCATTTCCAGCAATCGATTTGGGGTTAAACAGGAACTAGACAACTCTGTTATGCCGGTCTGGATTTGTTTCATTTTACATAGCACCGACGATGGTTTCAGAAATGCATCCTGATCTTGAAGACACATTTCAGTTACTAGAACACTGGAGCCATGTCTCAATTGGGCGAGATCTCGATAAGCTGTGATTTTCTGCACAGTATATGAGACTCCTTTGCACTCATGTGCAAGTCCTCTTGTCTGTGGACCAACGAATATCATTTCTATTTTTGACTTATACATCAGTCTATTCTTCTCAAGTTGATGTTTGCCATGTATAAATTAGCTTATTCGATACAAAAAAAGCCTAATTATGGCTCGAATCGTTGTAGGATTTGGGGTTAAACAGGAACTAGACAACTCTAGACAACGTTAAACAGGAACTAGACAAGGATAAGGACAAGGGACGAAAAGAGAGCTGCTAATCATCTTGACCCAGACATTGCCGAGCTGGATAATGAGATCAGGATGGACCTTGATAGGCACAAGAAAGAATCTTGGGAAAAGTTCACTGAGAAGATGAACTTCAGAAATGATGCAGCAGCAACGTGGAAGGCCTTGAAAAGGATCTCCGGAAAGTTCACCTCCGCCGACAATTCCACGATTGAATTCGACGGCGGAGTCTTCAAGTCAGGGAAAGAGGCTGCAAATGCTCTTGGGAAGCATTTTTTCATAATTAAATCAGAAAGAGAGAAGCAGAATAGAATAACTGTTCGAGATTGCCACTCATGGCTGATGATGATGCAGTCACGCCCGCTCAGGTCGAGAAGTTTATCAAGGAAATGAGTAACTCGAAGGCAGTAGGGTCAGATGGTTTGAGCCCAGCAGTTCTAAAGAGACTGCCAAATGAACTACTACCCCTGCTCGCTGACGTCATTAATACATCGTTTCGCACCTGTACATTACCTCAAGATTGGAAAGTAGCACGCGTCATCCCATTGCCGAAGCCGGGTAAATCACCATCCACGGCAAAAGGTTACAGGCCAATCAGTCTTCTCTCACCTATTGCCAAAGTTGCAGAAAAATTGGCTGTGGAGGAGCTTGCCGAACATAATAGCAAACAACAGCATCAACATGGTTTCCGTAAGCTACATTCCACCACTACGGCCCTGCTGGAAATTGTGAGCTATGTTTTGGACGGCTTCAATGCCATGAAACCTCAGCGTACCGTAGGTGTAGCCCTCGACCTAACGAAGCTTTTGACACTGTAAATTTGGGCATTTTGTCGGAGAGCCTATTAAGGTCTACCATTCCGCCCTGGCAGAAGCGGTGGATAACCGCATTCACCAAAGGACGTCGGGCAAATGTGCTATTTCAAGGGCACGTCTCCAATAGCATCCCAATTGCCGCCGGTGTACCTCAAGGAGGAGTTCTATCGCCTGCTCTTTTCAGTCTGTATATTGAAGATCTACCCGTTCCATCCCAAGACATCAAGGTCGTAGCATATGCGGATGATATTACTATACTATGCCGGGATCGCGACATAAATGTAGCTGCCAGTAAGATCAATGACTACTTGATCGAGTTGAAATGTTTTCTCGATAGCAAGATGCTTACGGTCTCTGAAGCTAAATCATCCGTCACCGTCTTTTCCACTGATCCTGCGGAGCACAGTGCTCATCCCATGGTGAAATGGGACGAAACTCGCCTGCCGGCCGCCCGATTCCCTAAGCTGCTCGGACTCGTGTTGGACCCTTCGCTGAGGTTTCATAAGAACACTGAGCAGAAGCAAGCTGCAGTGAAAACAAGACTTAACGTCCTACGTGCTCTCGGCGGAACGTCCTGGGGGTGCAGTAAAGAAACGATCCTGACCACGTACAAGGCCATCGTACAGCCCGCCCTGGAGTATGCTGCACCAGTCTGGCAGCATATCGTGTCGGACACATCCTGGTCCAAGCTGCAGCGCATTCAAAATGGAGCATTGCGAATCGCAACAGGCTGTTCTAAAAGCTCTCCAGTAGAGCACCTACACGCCGAGGCTCGCATCCTGCCAGTTAAGGACCATTGCCAACTCCATGCACAACAGCTGTACATAAACATCCTGAAGCAGCCAAATCATCCGTCGCGAAGAGTATTAGACCCCGTCAGAGAGAGAAGTATAAGAAAGCCGTTTGCCGATGCTCCCAAGAAAATCAATATACAGAGACGGACCAACGCACAACAAGAACGCCTCCGTCTCTTACGTGCTGAGCATACCCAATTCGTCAAGGATCACTTATGCAAGACCGTCGTAAACTCCATTCTCGGAGTTGTGCCGCCTGAGGTCAGCGAAACCGAGATGGAACTCGGTAGGCGTGCCAGGTGCACCCTTGCCTCGTTGCGCTGCGGGCACTCCCCCATGCTTATGTCTTATTTACATAAGATCGATAGCAGCAGACCTGACGAGTGCCCGGATTGTGGTAATAAAGGGCATACTACTGCGCACCTTTTCAACTGCCCGATGAGACCGACATCGTTAACACCAGTAGATCTGTGGGAGAATCCGACGCTTGTGGCTCAGTTCCTCAATCTATGACAGGACCCTCTCTGTGGCTGCAGAAGAAGAAGAAGAAGAATCGTTGTGGAGGCTCACGTCATGCAGAACCTTTTGAAGGAACTCACTAGGAAATGACAACGCTGTGCTTGTCGGCAACGTCTTTTCTAACGAAATTTATACCGGTTATTGTTCTTACGATAACATTTTCAAATCCATTTTTGGAACTGCTGAAGACTTCTCTAAACCGGGTCATAGGGATTTTCTCAGTTGAGAGCTAATGTAAGGGTGAGTAGTCCCCAACCAGATCAATTTTTCTGAACATCCTGAAGATGTCATGATGCCTCCCGCCCCTTATATTGTTGCCCCAACTGAGGAAACCAGCCACACTTCATTTTATTGGAAGTTCAGTAACTGGTATAACTTTCGTTAAAAACGGCGTTTTGGCCAAATGTACTTAGTCAGATGAGCCCCAACTTTGGCTTCACTTTTTTTCCGCGTTTCGGTCCTAAGACTCAAAAAAATCAATTCTTTTCTAACACTCTGATCCGATGATAACTTGCTGATTTTTCAAGGATTCCAGTATATTTTGGTGATTGAATAGAACATATAGTACGATCCTTTCCAACCATCAAAAGCTAAGAATTTGTCACCAGCTCCTCGATGAACCGTCTCGGGTAGGGTCGGCCAATTCTGAACCAAATATTTGGAATTTCCTCATGTTCGTCCTTTCAAGTGGCAATTTGGGCCCTCTACTTGTTAATTAAAAACTGCGTATTGTATTCCATGGCAGTGTTCCTTCGATATTCGTTACCTCGTGAACGAAGAGACAGGCTTAGTTGAATACTTAGTTGTTCGTGAGCGCGACCCAATGAGAAATGGCGCGCGCTACGAGCTAACCGCCGCGCTCGGCACGTTTTGCCGCGCGCGCGGCAGTTCTCCTTGCGCAGTAGGCTGGGACGGATAATCAGGATCTTTCAATGTCACATGTGGGTTATTTCGATTGTTCCAAACACGTTCTCCGTGTGCGGGACCATCCCCCCTCGAGCAGCGAAAAACACAGTTGGGGCACGATTGATTAAATGATCTACTGCCCTCGCACTGCGATCTTCAGTGATGCCGACTGCCCTGCCCCTACCCCAACCCGGCGCGTTGATGCATCCGGCCCCTGAAGTCATCTTTCAGGGCGGCCTCAAAAATCTGAGCGAGCATTCGGTGAGATGAGCGCCTTGTATACTCTTCAATTCGTTCACTCTGAGCATGATACTGATATCAGAGAACAACTCAATTAACAACAAGTTCAAGATCGCAATGCCACAGCGATGCCGATTCGCGGATCGCATGCTTTGCTATGCCATAGCGATGCAATAGCCATGCAAAAATTCTCAGAGAAAGGAATCCATAACCCAACAAAGGAAGTAGCAGCAATGCTTCCACAGTAACTAGAGCTCAACAAAACGATTTTTTTTGTGAAACGTAAAATAGGAGCGGGTCACTGAGGGATGTGAAGGGAAGCTTTGGACCTTATCTCAGCTAAAAACTGAGTTTGGCGCCTGCACGCAGAGCCACATGGACCGCTGTTTCGGACCGTGGCGATGCTAAGACCCCTCTCTTACGACGCAGAAAATCTATATCTCTCCGAGATATTCGTTCTCAGGTCGAAAAATTTCCAGCCCTTTCGCTCTATCCCATTTTTGGACAATTCGTACAGCCCCCAACCATCCAGCGAAACAACGGTCGCAAAAGATAACCATGGGAAGTCTCTAGCGAGCTTTCGATTTCGATTATCACCAGCAGCGGAGCGGTAGGCCTCGGTGAAACATAACTGGTGATAAGGATGTTCTGACGAAAGAGCGACCGCTCACGGCTGCTGATCAGCGAAGTCGAGAGCCTAATAGAGATGACCCAGAGCTTACAAGGGACCACTTCGAACATAAAATAGAATTTTGAAAAACGGTCTTTTGAGGGTTGTAGAGGAGTTGAAAAGAAACAATTTGAGATTTTAAAATTTCACTCAGTCCTCACGGGTAGATCAAAAACGATCAAAAAAGGAAGGAAACCAGAACGTTGGATTGGGAGGACGTAGCACAAATGTGAGCAATACAATGGCCTTGAAATCATCTGAAAAGGTTCTCCTAAAAGTTTGAAGATGAAATCTAGCTAGGTTCTCGAGTTATGACTTATTCATTGATCCCCTGAACAATGCTCGTTGCATTCAAACCACCGATCACTGCAATGTGATAGTCGGGGTGAGCTAGCAGCACACCGTGGCTCAGTCGGTTAGGCGTTGGATTACGAAGCAATTGAAAGATGGTTCAAATACTGTGGGATCATTACTGCATTACGGCTGGTAGTAATGACATTTCTATGTTTACACAAGGTGTTGAGTTGATCGCAAAACGCTTGGCTCCGGGCGAGATTGAACCAGCATCATATTCCCTTTCCGGGGGAGCGCCTTATCGCACTGCACCACCGGAGCCCCAGCGCCGCCCTCACTCAACTGCTCGGTAAATCTTCACCGAAGCAATCATCCTTTCACTCGCATAACGGGATGAAACAGGTATACCGTCAGAGAGATTTACCGAGCAGTTGAGGGCGGCGCTGGGGCTCCGGTGGTGGAGTGCGATAAGGCGCTCCCCCGGAAAGGGAATATGATGCTGGTTCAATCTCGCCCGGAGCCAAGCGTTTTGCGATCAACTCAACACCTTGTGTAATCATACCATAACCTGTAGCGTGCACTGCGACGTTAAACTGCAGTTACGGCAAAAACTTCCAAAAATCGTGTAAGACTTAACTAGGGCATCATCTTGACAGGTCTACGACTGTTAGATAGTCTCTGACGGTATACCTGTTTCATCCCGTTATGCGGGTGAAAGGATGATTGCTTCGGTGAAGATTTACCGAGCAGTTGAGTGAGGGCGGCGCTGGGGCTCCGGTGGTGCAGTGCGATAAGGCGCTCCCGGAAAGGGAATATGATGCTGGTTCAATCTCGCCCGGAGCCAAGCGTTTTGCGATCAACTCAACACCTTGTGTAAACATACCATAACGTGTAGCGTGCACTGCGACGTTAAACTGCAGCTACGGCAAAAAACTTCCAAAAATCGTGTAAGACTTAACTAGGGCATCATCTTGACAGGTCTACGGCTGTTAGATAGTCTCTGACGGTATACCTGTTTCATCCCGTTATGCGGGTGAAAGGATGATTGCTTCGGTGAAGATTTACCGAGCAGTTGAGTGAGTGCGGCGCTGGGGCTCCCGTGGTGCAGTGCGATAAGGCGCTCCCCCGGAAAGGGAATATGATGCTGGTTCAATCTCGCCCGGAGCCAAGCGTTTTGCGATCAACTCAACACCTTGTGTAAACATACCATACCGTGCACTGCGACGTTAAACTGCAGTTACGGCAAAAACTTCCAAAAACCGTGTAAGACTTAACTAGGGCATCATCTTGACAGGTCTATGACTGTTAGATAGTCTCTGACGGTATACCTGTTTCATCTCGTTATGCGGGTGAAAGGATGATTGCTTCGGTGAAGATTTACCGAGCAGTTGAGTGAGGGCGGCGCTGGGGCTCCGGTGGTGCAGTGCGATAAGGCGCTCCCCGGAAAGGGAATATGATGCTGGTTCAATCTCGCCCGGAGCCAAGCGTTTTGCGGTCAACTCAACACCTTGTGTAAACATACCATAACGTGCACTGCGACGTTAAACTGCAGTTACGGCAAAAACTTCCAAAAATCGTGTAAGACTTAACTAGGGCATCATCTTGACAGGTCTACGACTGTTAGATAGTCTCTGACGGTATACCTGTTTCATCCCGTTATGCGGGTGAAAGGATGATTGCTTCGGTGAAGATTTACCGAGCAGTTGAGTGAGGGCGGCGCTGGGGCTCCGGTGGTGCGGTGCGATAAGGCGCTCCCCCGGAAAGGGAATATGATGCTGGTTCAATCTCGCCCGGAGCCAAGCGTTTTGCGATCAACTCAACACCTTGTGTAAACATACCATACCGTGCACTGCGACGTTAAACTGCAGTTACGGCAAAAAACTTCCAAAAACCGTGTAAGACTTAACTAGGGCATCATCTTGACAGGTCTACGACTGTTAGATAGTCTCTGACGGTATACCTGTTTCATCCCGTTATGCGGGTGAAAGGATGATTGCTTCGGTGAAGATTTACCGAGCAGTTGAGTGAGGGCGGCGCTGGGGCTCCGGTGGTGCAGTGCGATAAGGCGGTCCCCGGAAAGGGAATATGATGCTGGTTCAATCTCGCCCGGAGCCAAGCGTTTTGCGATCAACTCAACACCTTGTGTAAACATACCATAACGTGCACTGCGACGTTAAACTGCAGTTACGGCAAAAACTTCCAAAAATCGTGTAAGACTTAACTAGGGCATCATCTTGACAGTTCTACGACTGTTAGATAGTCTCTGACGGTATACCTGTTTCATCCCGTTTTGCGGGTGAAAGGATGATTGCTTCGGTGAAGATTTACCGAGCAGTTGAGTGAGGGCGGCGCTGGGGCTCCGGTGGTGCAGTGCGATAAGGCGCTCCCCGGAAAGGGAATATGATGCTGGTTCAATCTCGCCCGGAGCCAAGCGTTTTGCGATCAACTCAACACCTTGTGTAAACATACCATAACGTGCACTGCGACGTTAAACTGCAGTTACGGCAAAAACTTCCAAAATCGTGTAAGACTTAACTAGGGCATCATCTTGACAGGTCTACGACTGTTAGATAGTCTCTGACGGTATACCTGTTTCATCCCGTTATGCGGGTGAAAGGATGATTGCTTCGGTGACGATTTACCGAGCAGTTGAGTGAGGGCGGCGCTGGGGCTCCGGTGGTGCAGTGCGATAAGGCGCTCCCCGGAAAGGGAATATGATGCTGGTTCAATCTCGCCCGGAGCCAAGCGTTTTGCGATCAACTCAACACCTTGTGTAAACATACCATAACGTGCACTGCGACGTTAAACTGCAGTTACGGCAAAAAACTTCCAAAAATCGTGTAAGACTTAACTAGGGCATCATCTTGACAGGTCTACGACTGTTAGATAGTCTCTGACGGTATACCTGTTTCATCCCGTTATGCGGGTGAAAGGATGATTGCTTCGGTGAAGATTTACCGAGCAGTTGAGTGAGGGCGGCGCTGGGGCTCCGGTGGTGCAGTGCGATAAGGCGCTCCCCCGGAAAGGGAATATGATGCTGGTTCAATCTCGCCCGGAGCCAAGCATTTTGCGATCAACTCCAACACCTTGTGTAAACATACCATAACGTGCACTGCGACGTTAAACTGCAGTTACGGCAAAAACTTCCAAAAATCGTGCAAGACTTAACTAGGGCATCATCTTGACAGGTCTACGACTGTTAGATAGTCTCTGACGGTATACCTGTTTCATACCGTTATGCGGGTGAAAGGATGATTGCTTCGGTGAAGATTTATCGAGCAGTTGAGTGAGGGCGGCGCTGGGGCTCCGGTGGTGCAGTGCGATAAGGCGCTCCGGAAAGGGAATATGATGCTGGTTCAATCTCGCCCGGAGCCAAGCGTTTTGCGATCAACTCAACACCTTGTGTAAACATACCATAACGTGCACTGCGACGTTAAACTGCAGTTACGGCAAAAACTTCCAAAAATCGTGTAAGACTTAACTAGGGCATCATCTTGACAGGTCTAGGACTGTTAGATAGCCTCTGACGGTATACCTGTTTCATCCCGTTATGCGGGTGAAAGGATGATTGCTTCGGTGAAGATTTACCGAGCAGTTGAGTGAGGGCGGCGCTGGGGCTCCGGTGATGCAGTGCGATAAGGCGCTCCCCCGGAAAGGGAATATGATGCTGGTTCAATCTCGCCCGGAGCCAAGCGTTTTGCGATCAACTCAACACCTTGTGTAAACATACCATAACGTGCACTGCGACGTTAAACTGCAGTTACGGCAAAAAACTTCCAAAAATCGTGTAAGACTTAACTAGGGCATCATCTTGACAGGTCTACGACTGTTAGATAGTCTCTGACGGTATACCTGTTTCATCCCGTTATGCGGGTGAAAGGATGATTGCTTCGGTGAAGATTTACCGAGCAGTTGAGTGAGGGCGGCGCTGGGGCTCCGGTGGTGCAGTGCGATAAGGCGCTCCCCCGGAAAGGGAATATGATGCTGGTTCAATCTCGCCCGGAGCCAAGCGTTTTGCGATCAACTCAACACCTTGTGTAAACATACCATAACGTGCACTGCGACGTTAAACTGCAGTTACGGCAAAAAAAACTTCCAAAACCGTGTAATACTTAACTAGGGCATCATCTTGACAGGTCTACGACTGTTAGATAGTCTCTGACGGTATACCTGTTTCATCCCGTTATGCGGGTGAAAGGATGATTGCTTCGGTGACAATTTACCGAGCAGTTGAGTGAGGGCGGCGCTTGGGCTCCGGTGGTGCAGTGCGATAAGGCGCTCCCCGGAAAGGGAATATGATGCTGGTTCAATCTCGCCCGGAGCCAAGCGTTTTGCGATCAACTCAACACCTTGTGTAAACATACCATAACGTGCACTGCGACGTTAAACTGCAGTTACGGCAAAACTTCCAAAATCGTGTAAGACTTAACTAGGGCATCATCTTGACAGGTCTACGACTGTTAGATAGTCTCTGACGGTATACCTGTTTCATCCCGTTATGCGGGTGAAAGGATGATTGCTTCGGTGAAGATTTACCGAGCAGTTGAGTGAGGGCGGCGCTGGGGCTCCGGTGGTGCAGTGCGATAAGGCGCTCCCCCGGAAAGGGAATATGATGCTGGTTCAATCTCGCCCGGAGCCAAGCATTTTGCGATCAACTCAACACCTTGTGTAAACATACCATAACGTGCACTGCGACGTTAAACTGCAGTTACGGCAAAAAACTTCCAAAAATCGTGCAAGACTTAACTAGGGCATCATCTTGACAGGTCTACGACTGTTAGATAGTCTCTGACGGTATACCTGTTTCATCCCGTTATGCGGGTGAAAGGATGATTGCTTCGGTGAAGATTTATCGAGCAGTTGAGTGAGGGCGGCGCTGGGGCTCCGGTGGTGCAGTGCGATAAGGCGCTCCCCCGGAAAGGGAATATGATGCTGGTTCAATCTCGCCCAGAGCCAAGCGTTTTGCGATTAACTCAACACCTTGTGTAAACATACCATAACGTGCACTGCGACGTTAAACTGCAGTTACGGCAAAAAACTTCCAAAAATCGTGTAAGACTTAACTAGGGCATCATCTTGACAGGTCTACGACTGTTAGATAGTCTCTGACGGTATACCTGTTTCATCCCGTTATGCGGGTGAAAGGATGATTGCTTCGGTGAAGATTTACCGAGCAGTTGAGTGAGGGCGGCGCTGGGGCTCCGGTGATGCAGTGCGATAAGGCGCTCCCCCGGAAAGGGAATATGATGCTGGTTCAATCTCGCCCGGAGCCAAGCGTTTTGCGATCAATTCAACACCTTGTGTAAACATACCATAACGTGCACTGCGACGTTAAACTGCAGTTACGGCAAAAAACTTCCAAAAATCGTGTAAGACTTAACTAGGGCATCATCTTGACAGGTCTACGACTGTTAGATAGTCTCTGACGGTATACCTGTTTCATCCCGTTATGCGGGTGAAAGGATGATTGCTTCGGTGAAGATTTACCGAGCAGTTGAGTGAGGGCGGCGCTGGGGCTCCGGTGGTGCAGTGCGATAAGGCGCTCCCGGAAAGGGAATATGATGCTGGTTCAATCTCGCCCGGAGCCAAGCGTTTTGCGATCAACTCAACACCTTGTGTAAACATACCATAACGTGCACTGCGACGTTAAACTGCAGTTACGGCAAAAACTTCCAAAAATCGTGTAAGACTTAACTAGGGCATCATCTTGACAGGTCTACGACTGTTAGATAGTCTCTGACGGTATACCTGTTTCATCCCGTTATGCGGGTGAAAGGATGATTGCTTCGGTGAAGATTTACCGAGCAGTTGAGTGAGGGCGGCGCTGGGGCTCCGGTGGTGCAGTGCGATAAGGCGCTCCCCGGAAAGGGAATATGATGCTGGTTCAATCTCGCCCGGAGCCAAGCGTTTTGCGATCAACTCAACACCTTGGATAAACATACCATAACGTGCACTGCGACGTTAAACCGCAGTTACGGCAAAAACTTCCAAAAATCGTGTAAGACTTAACTAGGGCATCATCTTGACAGGTCTACGACTGTTAGATAGTCTCTGACGGTATACCTGTTTCATCCCGTTATGCGGGTGAAAGGATGATTGCTTCGGTGAAGATTTACCGAGCAGTTGAGTGAGGGCGGCGCTGGGGCTCCGGTGGTGCAGTGCGATAAGGCGCTCCCCGGAAAGGGAATATGATGCTGGTTCAATCTCGCCCGGAGCCAAGCTGTTTTGCGATCAACTCAACACCTTGTGTAAACATACCATAACGTGCACTGCGACGTTAAACTGCAGTTACGGCAAAACTTCCAAAATCGTGTAAGACTTAACTAGGGCATCGTCTTGACAGGTCTACGACTGTTAGATAGTCTCTGACGGTATACCTGTTTCATCCCGTTATGCGGGTGAAAGGATGATTGCTTCATTGAAGATTTACCGAGCAGCTGAGTTAGGGCGGCGCTAGGGCTCCGGTGGTGCAGTGCAATAAGGCGCTCCCCCGGAAAGGGAATATGATGCTGGTTCAATCTCGCCCGGAGCCAAGCGTTTTGCGATCAACTCAACACCTTGTGTAAACATACCATAACGTGCACTGCGACGTTAAACTGCAGTTACGGCGAAAAACTTCCAAAAATCGTGTAAGACTAGGCATCATCTTGACAGGTCTACGACTGTTAGATAGTCTCTGACGGTATACCTGTTTCATCCCGTTATGCGGGTGAAAGGATGATTGCTTCGGTGAAGATTTACCGAGCAGTTGAGTGAGAGCGGCGCTAGGGCTCCGGTGGTGCAGTGCGATAAGGCGCTCCCCCGGAAAGGGAATATGATGCTGGTTCAATCTCGCCCGGAGCCAAGCGTTTTGCGATCAACTCAACACCTTGTGTAAACATACCATAACGTGCACTGCGACGTTAAACTGCAGTTACGGCAAAAAAACTTCCAAAAATCGTGTAAGACTTAACTAGGGCATCATCTTGACAGGTCTACGACTGTTAGATAGTCTCTGACGGTATACCTGTTTCATCCCGTTATGCGGGTGAAAGGATGATTGCTTCGGTGAAGATTTACCGAGCAGTTGAGTGAGGGCGGCGCTGGGGCTCCGGTGGTGCAGTGCGATAAGGCGCTCCCCCGGAAAGGGAATATGATGCTGGTTCAATCTCGCCCGGAGCCAAGCGTTTTGCGATCAACTCAACACCTTGTGTAAACATACCATAACGTGCACTGCGACGTTAAACTGCAGTTACGGCAAAAAACTTCCAAAAATCGTGTAAGACTTAACTAGGGCATCATCTTGACAGGTCTACGACTGTTAGATAGTCTCTGACGGTATACCTGTTTCATCCCGTTATGCGGGTGAAAGGATGATTGCTTCGGTGAAGATTTACCGAGCAGTTGAGTGAGGGCGGCGCTGGGGCTCCGGTGGTGCAGTGCGATAAGGCGCTCCCCCGGAAAGGGAATATGATGCTGGTTCAATCTCGCCCGGAGCCAAGCGTTTTGCGATCAACTCAACACCTTGTGTGAACATACCATAACGTGCACTGCGACGTTAAACTGCAGTTACGGCAAAAAACTTCCAAAAATCGTGTAAGACTTAACTAGGGCATCATCTTGACAGGTCTAGGACTGTTAGATAGTCTCTGACGGTATACCTGTTTCATCCCGTTATGCGGGTGAAAGGATGATTGCTTCGGTGAAGATTTACCGAGCAGTTGAGTGAGGGCGGCGCTGGGGCTCCGGTGGTGCAGTGCGATAAGGCGCTTCCCCGGAAAGGGAATATGATGCTGGTTCAATCTCGCCCGGAGCCAAGCGTTTTGCGAACAACTCAACACCTTGTGTAAACATACCATAACGTGCACTGCGACGTTAAACTGCAGTTACGGCAAAAACTTCCAAAAATCGTGTAAGACTTAACTAGGGCATCATCTTGACAGGTCTACGACTGTTAGATAGTCTCTGACGGTATACCTGTTTCATCCCGTTATGCGGGTGAAAGGATGATTGCTTCGGTGAAGATTTACCGAGCAGTTGAGTGAGGGCGGCGCTGGGGCTCCGGTGGTGCAGTGCGATTAGGCGCTCCCCGGAAAGGAATATGATGCTGGTTCAATCTCGCCCGGAGCCAAGCGTTTTGCGATCAACTCAACACCTTGTGTAAACATACCATAACGTGCACTGCGACGTTAAACTGCAGTTACGGCAAAAACTTCCAAAATCGTGTAAGACTTAACTAGGGCATCATCTTGACAGGTCTACGACTGTTAGATAGTCTCTGACGGTATACCTGTTTCATCCCGTTATGCGGGTGAAAGGATGATTGCTTCGGTGAAGATTTACCGAGCAGTTGAGTGAGGGCGGCGCTGGGGCTCCGGTGGTGCAGTGCGATAAGGCGCTCCCCGGAAAGGGAATATGATGCTGGTTCAATCTCGCCCGGAGCCAAGCGTTTTGCGATCAACTCAACACCTTGTATAAACATACCATAACGTGCACTGCGACGTTAAACTGCAGTTACGGCAAAAAACTTCCAAAAATCGTGTAAGACTTAACTAGGGCATCATCTTGACAGGTCTACGACTGTTAGATAGTCTCTGACGGTATACCTGTTTCATCCCGTTATGCGGGTGAAAGGATGATTGCTTCGGTGAAGATTTACCGAGCAGTTGAGTGAGGGCGGCGCTGGGGCTCCGGTGGTGCAGTGCGATAAGGCGCTCCCCCGGAAAGGGAATATGATGCTGGTTCAATCTCGCCCGGAGCCAAGCGTTTTGCGATCAACTCAACACCTTGTGTAAACATACCATAACGTGCACTGCGACGTTAAACTGCAGTTACGGCAAAAAAACTTCCAAAAATCGTGTAAGACTTAACTAGGGCATCATCTTGACAGGTCTACGACTGTTAGATAGTCTCTGACGGTATACCTGTTTCATCCCGTTATGCGGGTGAAAGGATGATTGCTTCGGTGAAGATTTACCGAGCAGTTGAGTGAGGGCGGCGCTGGGGCTCCGGTGGTGCAGTGCGATAAGGCGCTCCCCGGAAAGGGAATATGATGCTGGTTCAATCTCGCCCGGAGCCAAGCGTTTTGCGATCAACTCAACACCTTGTATAAACATACCATAACGTGCACTGCGACGTTAAACTGCAGTTACGGCAAAAACTTCCAAAAATCGTGTAAGACTTAACTAGGGCATCATCTTGACAGGTCTACGACTGTTAGATAGTCTCTGACGGTATACCTGTTTCATCCCGTTATGCGGGTGAAAGGATGATTGCTTCGGTGAAGATTTACCGAGCAGTTGAGTGAGGGCGGAGCTGGGGCTCCGGTGGTGCAGTGCGATAAGGCGCTCCCCGGAAAGGGAATATGATGCTGGTTCAATCTCGCCCGGAGCCAAGCGTTTTGCGATCAACTCAACACCTTGTGTAAACATACCATAACGTGCACTGCGACGTTAAACTGCAGTTACGGCAAAAAACTTCCAAAAATCGTGTAAGACTTAACTAGGGCATCATCTTGACAGGTCTACGACTGTTAGATAGTCTCTGACGGTATACCTGTTTCATCCCGTTATGCGGGTGAAAGGATGATTGCTTCGGTGAAGATTTACCGAGCAGTTGAGTGAGGGCGGCGCTGGGGCTCCAGTGGTGCAGTGCGATAAGGCGCTCCCCCGAAAGGGAATATGATGCTGGTTCAATCTCGCCCGGAGCCAAGCGTTTTGCGATCAACTCAACACCTTGTGTAAACATACCATAACGTGCACTGCGACGTTAAACTGCAGTTACGGCAAAAACTTCCAAAAATCGTGTAAGACTTAACTAGGGCATCATCTTGACAGGTCTACGACTGTTAGATAGTCTCTGACGGTATACCTGTTTCATCCCGTTATGCGGGTGAAAGGATGATTGCTTCGGTGAAGATTTACCGAGCAGTTGAGTGAGGGCGGCGCTGGGGCTCCGGTGGTGCAGTGCGATAAGGCGCTCCCCCGGAAAGGGAATATGATGCTGGTTCAATCTCGCCCGGAGCCAAGCGTTTTGCGATCAACTCAACACCTTGTGTAAACATACCATAACGTGCACTGCGACGTTAAACTGCAGTTACGGCAAAAAACTTCCAAAAATCGTGTAAGACTTAACTAGGGCATCATCTTGACAGGTCTACGACTGTTAGATAGTCTCTGACGGTATACCTGTTTCATCCCGTTATGCGGGTGAAAGGATGATTGCTTCGGTGAAGATTTACCGAGCAGTTGAGTGAGGGCGGCGCTGGGGCTCCGGTGGTGCAGTGCGATAGTGCGCTCCCCGGGAAAGGGAATATGATGCTGGTTCAATCTCGCCCGGAGCCAAGCGTTTTGCGATCAACTCAACACCTTGTGCAAACATACCATAACGTGCACTGCGACGCTACAGTGCAGTTACGGCAAAAATCGTCCAAAATAATCGTGTAAGACCTAACTAGGGCATCATCTTGACAGGTCTACGACTGTTAGATAGTCTCTGACGGTATACCTGTTTCATGCCGTTATGCGGGTGAAAGGATGATTGCTTCGGTGAAGATTTACCGAGCAGTTGAGTGAGGGCGGCGCTGGGGCTCCGGTGGTGCAGTGCGATAAGGCGCTCCCCGGAAAGGGAATATGATGCTGGTTCAATCTCGCCCGGAGCCAAGCGTTTTGCGATCAACTCAACACCTTGTGTAAACATACCATAACGTGCACTGCGACGTTAAACTGCAGTTACGGCAAAAACTTCCAAAATCGTGTAAGACTTAACTAGGGCATCATCTTGACAGGTCTACGACTGTTAGATAGTCTCTGACGGTATACCTGTTTCATCCCGTTATGCGGGTGAAAGGATGATTGCTTCGGTGAAGATTTACCGAGCAGCTGAGTTAGGGCGGCGCTGGGGCTCCGGTGGTGCAGTGCGATAAGGCGCTCCCCGGAAAGGGAATATGATGCTGGTTCAATCTCGCCCGGAGCCAAGCGTTTTGCGATCAACTCAACACCTTGTGTAAACCTACCATAACGTGCACTGCGACGTTAAACTGCAGTTACGGCAAAAACTTCCAAAAATCGTGTAAGACTTAACTAGGGCATCATCTTGACAGGTCTACGACTGTTAGATAGTCTCTGACGGTATACCTGTTTCATCCCGTTATGCGGGTGAAAGGATGATTGCTTCGGTGAAGATTTACCGAGCAGTTGAGTGAGGGCGGCGCTGGGGCTCCGGTGGTGCAGTGCGATAAGGCGCTCCCCGGAAAGGGAATATGATGCTGGTTCAATCTCGCCCGGAGCCAAGCGTTTTCCGATCAACTCAACACCTTGTGTAAACATACCATAACGTGCACTGCGACGTTAAACTGCAGTTACGGCAAAAACTTCCAAAAATCGTGTAAGACTTAACTAGGGCATCATCTTGACAGGTCTACGACTGTTAGATAGTCTCTGACGGTATACCTACTTCATCCCGTTATGCGGGTGGAAGGATGAATGCTTCAGTGAAGGTTTACCGAGCAGTTGAGTGAGGGCGGCGCTGGGGCTCCGGTGGTGCAGTGCGATAAGGCGCTCCCGGAAAGGGAATATGATGCTGGTTCAATCTCGCCCGGAGCCAAGCGTTTTGCGTTCAACTCAACACCTTGTGTAAACAAACCATAACGTGCACTGCGACGTTAAACTGCAGTTACGGCGAAAAACTTCCGAAAATCGTGTAAGACTTAACTAGGGCATCATCTTGACAGGTCTACGACTGTTAGATAGTCTCTGACGGTATACCTGTTTCATCCCGTTATGCGGGTGAAAGGATGATTGCTTCGGTGAAGATTTACCGAGCAGTTGAGTGAGGGCGGCGCTGGGGCTCCGGTGGTGCAGTGCGATAAGGCGCTCCCCCGGAAAGGGAATATGATGCTGGTTCAATCTCGCCCGGAGCCAAGCGTTTTGCGATCAACTCAACACCTTGTGTAAACATACCATAACGTCCACTGCGACGTTAAACTGCAGTTACGGCAAAAACTTCCAAAAATCTTGTAAGACTTAACTAGGGCATCATCTTGACAGGTCTACGACTGTTAGATAGTCTCTGACGGTATACCTGTTTCATCCCGTTATGCGGGTGAAAGGATGATTGCTTCGGTGAAGATTTACCGAGCAGTTGAGTGAGGGCGGCGCTGGGGCTCCGGTGGTGCAGTGCGATAAGGCGCTCCCCGGAAAGGAATATGATGCTGGTTCAATCTCGCCCGGAGCCAAGCGTTTTGCGATCAACTCAACACCTTGTGTAAACATACCATAACGTGCACTGCGACGTTAAACTGCAGTTACGGCAAAAACTTCCAAAATCGTGTAAGACTTAACTAGGGCATCATCTTGACAGGTCTACGACTGTTAGATAGTCTCTGACGGTATACCTGTTTCAACCCGTTATGCGGGTGAAAGGATGATTGCTTCGGTGAAGATTTACCGAGCAGTTGAGTGAGGGCGGCGCTGGGGCTCCGGTGGTGCAGTGCGATAAGGCGCTCCCCCGGAAAGGGAATATGATGCTGGTTCAATCTCGCCCGGAGCCAAGCGTTTTGCGATCAACTCAACACCTTGTGTAAACATACCATAACGTGCACTGCGACGTTAAACTGCAGTTACGGCAAAAAACTTCCACCAAAAATCGTGTAAGACTTAACTAGGCATCATCTTGACAGGTCTACGACTGTTAGATAGTCTCTGACGGTATACCTGTTTCATCCCGTTATGCGGGTGAAAGGATGATTGCTTCGGTGAAGATTTACCGAGCAGTTGAGTGAGGGCGGCGCTGGGGCTCCGGTGGTGCAGTGCGATAAGGCGCTCCCCCGGAAAGGGAATATGATGCTGGTTCAATCTCGCCCGGAGCCAAGCGTTTTGCGATCAACTCAACACCTTGTGTAAACATACCATAACGTGCACTGCGACGTTAAACTGCAGTTACGGCAAAACTTCCAAAAATCGTGTAAGACTTAACTAGGGCATCATCTTGACAGGTCTACGACTGTTAGATAGTCTCTGACGGTATACCTGTTTCATCCCGTTATGCGGGTGGAAGGATGATTGCTTCGGTGAAGATTTACCGAGCAGTTGAGTGAGGGCGGCGCTGGGGCTCCGGTGGTGCAGTGCGATAAGGCGCTCCCCGGAAAGGGAATATGATGCTGGTTCAATCTCGCCCGGAGCCAAGCGTTTTGCGATCAACTCAACACCTTGTGTAAACATACCATAACGTGCACTGCGACGTTAAACTGCAGTTACGGCAAAAACTTCCAAAAATCGTGTAAGACTTAACTAGGGCATCATCTTGACAGGTCTACGACTGTTAGATAGTCTCTGACGGTATACCTGTTTCATCCCGTTATGCGGGTGAAAGGATGATTGCTTCGGTGAAGATTTACCGAGCAGTTGAGTGAGGGCGGCGCTGGGGCTCCGGTGGTGCAGTGCGATAAGGCGCTCCCCCGGAAAGGGAATATGATGCTGGTTCAATCTCGCCCGGAGCCAAGCGTTTTGCGATCAACTCAACACCTTGTGTAAACATACCATAACGTGCACTGCGACGTTAAACTGCAGTTACGGCAAAAACTTCCAAAAATCGTGTAAGACTTAACTAGGGCATCATCTTGACAGGTCTACGACTGTTAGATAGTCTCTGACGGTATACCTGTTTCATCCCGTTATGCGGGTGAAAGGATGATTGCTTCGGTGAAGATTTACCGAGCAGTTGAGTGAGGGCGGCGCTGGGGCTCCGGTGGTGCAGTGCGATAAGGCGCTCCCCGGAAAGGGAATATGATGCTGGTTCAATCTCGCCCGGAGCCAAGCGTTTTGCGATCAACTCAACACCTTGTGTAAACATACCATAACGTGCACTGCGACGTTAAACTGCAGTTACGGCAAAAACTTCCAAAAATCGTGTAAGACTTAACTAGGGCATCATCTTGACAGGTCTACGACTGTTAGATAGTCTCTGACGGTATACCTGTTTCATCCCGTTATGCGGGTGAAAGGATGATTGCTTCGGTGAAGATTTACCGAGCAGTTGAGGGAGAGCGGCGCTGGGGCTCCGGTGGTGCAGTGAGATAAGGCGCTCCCCCGGAAAGGGAATATGATGCTGGTTCAATCTCGCCCGGAGCCAAGCGTTTTGCGATCAACTCAACACCTTGTGTAAACATACCATAACGTGCACTGCGACGTTAAACTGCAGTTACGGCAAAAAAAAACTTCCAAAAAATCGTGTAAGACTTAACTAGGGCATCATCTTGACAGGTCTACGACTGTTAGATAGTCTCTGACGGTATACCTGTTTCATCCCGTTATGCGGGTGAAAGGATGATTGCTTCGGTGAAGATTTACCGAGCAGTTGAGTGAGAGCGGCGCTGGGGCTCCGGTGGTGCAGTGAGATAAGGCGCTCCCCCGGAAAGGGAATATGATGCTGGTTCAATCTCGCCCGGAGCCAAGCGTTTTGCGATCAACTCAACACCTTGTGTAAACATACCATAACGTGCACTGCGACGTTAAACTGCAGTTACGGCAAAAAACTTCCAAAAATCGTGTAAGACATTTCTATGTGTTCACCTTACTTGTTTTGAGTTTTAACAGTGTCTCTTGTTTTTTCTACCTCTTTTCTTATATCGTAGAGGTAACGTGATATAAACGCAGAACGGTTCACATCAATGTAAGAAACTTTGGAAATTCCGAGGTTTCGACAATTGCCAGAATATCAAGAATACCCTTACCCTTCTCCCCCAGATATGTTACAGAAAAACCGTCCTTAGTTCGGAGAAACACTTTAGGGGACTTATTTTGATATATGACGCTGGAAAAAAAGTTTGGACAAAATGAAACTTCGTGGACTTGTTCCTTGATCAATGACCAATCTTTTTTCCAACAGAAATAATTATTGCAAACAGAAGTGGGTTTACCTAAACTACAAAATCCATTGAAGCAACCTAATACTTGAGCGCATGGCTCGAAGACTCAAGAAAAGTGTTTCATTATCATTTCCAAAATTTGGAGTAGAACAGAACCACTCTTTTGAAAACGCATCTTACAAAATTACTACTTTTATTCAGCCTGGCCATTCTGGTTTAAATGTAGTTTTCTGGTACCACTTTGGACGTAGAATCCGAGTATGCTCTTCGCAGCTTTTCTGAAAAATAGAGAAGCTTTTGTGAAAAGAAGTTATAGTCGGTTTTCCAAGCCTCGCGACAAGGCAAGGGTACCCATCAAGGAATTTTTCGGGTGGTTTTGAAAAAAATTTTCGGATTCGGCTCAAAACTTGTATGTAGGGGTAATCAAGGGTGCTGAATACGAATCTAGAGATCGTTTGCCGAAATTCTGAGGTTTACTGTAGCTTACGGTAGTTGTCATGACATAGAGGGCCTAAACGTGCCTTAATAATTTGAAAATTGACAAGTGAACATCAAATTCGTATTCAGCACCCCGAATAACCCCGTTCAGAAATTTTGAGTCAATTCTGAGACTTTGACCCAACTACCGTATACCCACCGTAATCTACCGTAATCTGTCGAAAATCGATAAACTGACCTCAGATTCGTTATGAGCTTTTTAAACAACCTCCGAAAGCGAAGTTTGAGTCCTAAATTTTTTCTCGACCTTTGGAGCCTCATGAGGTAAGAAGCTCAAGGCCATTTTTGGGGGTTCAGAGGTCAAAAATTTTTTCGCCCAAACTCAGCCCCAGGGGTAATTTGGGACGCTGAACACGAATATGGGGTCCGTTTCCTGTTTTTTGCGGATTTCGTCAGGTTAGGGTACATTGAATGGCATTTTACCTACCGCAACCCATTGTTTTGGTGGTTTTTGATCTACCCGTGAGGACTGAGTGAAATTTTGAAATCTTAAATTGTTTATTTTTACGCCCTCTACAACTCTCAGAAGACCGTTTTTCGAAACTCCATTTTTTGTTCAGAGTGGTCCCTTGTGAGTGGCAGTGTTCACGATGATTTTCGTTGCAGAGTTCCCCACTCAAAACAGTGCGTTGGCAACCAAGTGTCACCAAAATTAGGAGGAAACCGCAGGAAACGCACTGAAACGTCTTATTTCAGTGCCATTATTCTCTGACCTGGACTAGTTGTCCGGGCCAGAGAATAATGGGAGCAGTAAGCAAAAATGGAAGAATATTTTATGCAAAACAGTATTAGTTCAAGTCTGAATAAAGGTAAGGAGCAACAGAGAGTAGAGAATTGCAACAGACGGTTCCACAAAAGATTTCACTGCCACAGCGAACACATTCAATAAGATTCAAGAGGCCGGGAGAGATTTGAGAATTTCGTGCCATTCCGGTGCGTTTTTCTCGATTTCTTCGTCATTTCAACCCTACCCGGGGGCGAACAATCGAATCAGCAATTAATCTCAAAATCGATGATTATCAGGAACATTGCCTTTAAGAAGCAAAAGACGCGCTTTCTGCGTAAAACTTCCAACCACTGGCTAGCACCGGAGACAGCCATAGAAGACAGTCATTTTTTTTCAACTGATCCGGAACTAGTCAGATTCTATGCCCTCCGCAACGTGGTACAACGCCCACGAACACACTTATGGGCACGAGGGAGCTCGCCCGGCGTTGCTAGCCCCTCTGAGTTTTACAACCAACATCTCCTATTCAACTCACCAATTCTGGACCTTTTTTTTTCATGGAATACCGACAAATGTAGGAAGATGGCACTCACCAGTAAACCTCATAAGACTGGCAGTGCATCAGGACGCAATGACGCGGGTGCTTCATCTCGTTATGATGCTTCAATCCATGGGCGTTCACAAACCGACCGCAGAAAATAAGGCCGCAAGCTAAGCACAACCAGGGGCTATCCGGCGAGTCGCACGTAACACAGTTCCACAGCACCTTTTCTCTGAAACAAGAAAGGCCTTTGCTCGAAGAATTTAGGTGTTGAGGCTTATAAATACTTCGAAAATAGTGCTAGCTTGAGAGATGAGAACCAATTGAAGAACGCAGAAACCAGCACAGTTTCTCAGCTAAAGGGGATCCACTCACGGCTCTGGGGATATAAGGGTGGGGTGAGTCCCTCACCGCGTACCGAAGCATAGGCGATGGACCTCAGGGTCTGCGGTAAGAACCCATATCGACCCGGTGGGCCAAAAAAACTTGCGCAACCGCTAGCAACTGATGGCTAGAGCCAGGGTTGAGCACGCCGTTGCGTCAGTTTTCGGCGCAGCTACGACCCTCCCCCTGTTGACTAAACTTTTCTAAAAATTTTCACGAACCCCTTTCCCCCACCCGAGATGAAAAACTGCTTTAGCTTTTTAGATAAATGCCTTCCCTCATTTCAGTTTTTCAAGTGGTTTGAATAAATTCCCTTTTTCTCCGGAAATTTCAAGATCCCCCCCCCTAAATTTCATTTTCGAAAATTTTCTAAATTTTTTGCGACCCCCGTTGTGCCGGGTCGCAGCCCTGCTCAACCCTGGCTAGAGCCCCGGTCAAAGTTGGCTCATGGGACGTGGCCAGCCAGGTCGATACATATAGAAAGCACTGAAAATGAGGAGCAACAAAACCGGTAAAGCCGACTGGAGCACACCGTGACATGCCGTGAACCACCCGGTCGATAAAAATGTAATACTTTGTACACAGCAGGTGAAAAAAAAACACCCGGTGTGGCATGCTTTGACCGGCTGTGACCTGCCGTAACCTGCCTGTTCGATACATATGAAAAACATCGTAGAGCGAGGTTGAGAAAACCCCCCGGTGTGGCTGACTGGAGCCCGCCAAAAATGATGGCGGTGCTTACGTGACCAACGGGATTGCACCCATTCAGAGAAATAGTGAAGAAGAGTATAAAGAAGAAATGGAAGATACGCAATGTTTCACAATCGACCCGTCCACCCAACGTTTTTTCACCACTCCCGGTGATCCACGTATTGCACAGATATCGACCGCGTCGTCCACACCGGGTGTTTTTCACAACCTCACTCGACCATGTTTTTCATTCATAAGTATCGACCGGGCGGGTTACGGCAGGTCCTGGCGGGTCACATCAGGCCACTTAGGGTCACAGCGAGTTACTGTTGCGTTTTGCACCAACCATGACCGGGCCTTAGACAACTGGGATAGAGGCCAGTAATCATAACATCTAGCGTCAGTTATACCAGAAGCAGGGTCAAGTGGTGTTCCGAAATTTCGCAACGATGGGTGGGGGGTCGTAAAAATTTTGGACGAAAATGAAAGTTAGGGAGGGGGTCGTAAAAAACTTTGGTTCAAAAATGAAAATTTGGTGAAGATATCCCGAAAATCCTCGATACTCCTGGTCACCAAAGGGAAAGATCGTAGCATTGCTCAGGTTTTAGCCGCGCGAGCCCGACTTCTGAACGAATTTTCGGCGTTTGATAGTTTTGGTAATCAAAAATATTGACTATCTGTGTTTTGAGAACGGTCCGAACATCTAAAAACCCGTATGCTTCATGAATAAATCGTGCCTCGGAGGGAGGAAATCGCAAAAATTTCGGATTATAGAAAAAACTGATGGTAGGAGCCGCTCCGATTTCGAAAAATTACTCAACGCCCCGCTTGACCCTGCCCAGAAGCTTCTCATCGTCTCCGTAATTCGGACAGGGATACTGTCATACACTGATCTTGCGCAGGTTTCGGCGCTGGGATGGAGCCTGGCAGATAGGGGTCTGATTGCGAGCTGCGGGGGGGGGTCTGAGCTCCGGAGTCGAGGCCGACTGGACTATGACAACTGAGTTCAAAACTGCCAGGACCAGAATTTCGATCACCTTGAAACCATCAAAAAAATATAAAAACTATTGAATTACAATTGAAAACAGTGAGTCCACTCCAGCAGTGGGGTCTTGGAGAGTCGCCGAAAATCCAACCGGCTCATGATCCTAGAGGCGATGGGGTCTGGACAAAATTACTCTGACCATGAGAATCAGCTTTTACCCCATAAACCGCAAGGTGCGAGACAACCTAGAAATCGGGTATTCTTTTCTTTTAGCGTTTATCATGCTCCGTGAGAGCACAAAGGAGCTCTCGTGAGGGCAATTTCCCTAGTTCCCCCCCCCCCTCCACAGCGATTGCCTGTTTCAAACGTGCTTCACAATGATTTCAAAGGAGACCAATGGGCCTCCCTCTATGATTTGAATTCCATTGATCTCCCTAGTACCAAGCGGTAACGACAAAGCCACGTCTATTCCCCCCGAGAATACCCAAACAACATGCGAGATGAGATCAAACGTCCCGCACCTTTGCTGAAATATTAGAATCTCCTGAGAATTTCTGCTTTACGGATTTCTGAGAACAGGAAAATGAGCACAAAAGCAGAAAGAATTTAGAAAACTTGGACGCACGTGTGACACATCGTGCTGATGAACCTGTTTTTCAGAATTTTTCCCCTTCACAAACTATTTTATGTTTGTAGATACTCACGTGGCCTCCCGACTGAGCCTTCGTTGTGTGCGCAAAGCAGCAGATCGACCACCATAGTCGACATCGTTGAATTCTCGCAAAAGTTGTAACTGCGAGAGATTCACTGCTGCGATGCACACTGATCCTGAGATATGCGGGCAGTCCACCATCGATCCTACACCTCAAATTCAGATGATCAGCATCTCTATTATTATACGCTACTATGACGAATGAGCACCTGAAATGAGGAAAAAAGGAGATTAGAGGAGAGAACGGCCGCGAAAAAAAAAGAAACGCGAAAATGCTTTTGCGAAACGCAGTCTTTTCATTTAAATTACTCCAAGTCAAGATTAGAGCTTTCTCTACAAACTACTGAAAAGATACGCAAAGAAAATACCGGGAAACTCATTAAAAATTACAATAATTTACCAAGTGAGGGAATTATTGAATGATTTCGAGGCTGGCAGGGTGCCCAATTACGGTAGGTAAAGGGTGGTCTCGTGTGGAAAAAGCGGTCGAGCGTGCGTCCTTTAAATTTGTCGACTTTTATTTTTGAAGGCCTAAAAGCGCTTTATGTATTTTTTCTCGTAAATTTATTTTATATATATAATAGAGAATTTTGTGTTTGTTATTGGTTTATTAGAATTACGTCTAATTGCTCCATTCACTATAATGCTGAAATAAGGTTAGGGTCGTATTTATTCTGTGGGACCGAATAGAGTTGAATTCGTTTGTCTCGATTTTTATTTGTTCAAGTATTTCCATTATCATTTTTTTCTGTGTTATAGGTAACAAGCGCCATCTGAAAAGATGAAGCTCAATTTCGCCAATCCGGCGACTGGTCAGCAGAAATTGTTTGAAGTAGATGACGAGAAAAAACTCCGTATGTTCTACGATAAGCGCATGGCGCAAGAAGTCGAGATTGACAGTCTTGGTGAAGAGTGGAAGGTTCGTTTTCCTTATATACGTTTTTTGCTTTTAGTTAGATTTTATAGTATTTTTTTCGTTCATTTCAGTTTATTTTTGGCATGCATTGGTATTTTTTATATGCACAGAAGATTAAATTGAATTCTGTAACGAAATCAACGAAAAAGTAGTGCAACCATCCCAATTTAGATTTACATTTAAAGAGTTGTGTGTGATTTCACCAAACAACACGTTTCACGCATATAGCGCTTTTCACAAGCATAGCCTCGCCACCCGTTTGCGATATGCGATCCGAAGCAAATTTCATGCAAAATTCATGAATGACACCGAACTCGTCGTGCCCGAAACCTCAGTTTCAGCATTTTTGTTCTGAATGTGAAAGAAAAATCAGGAATTTCCGAAGTTGAACCCCAAAGTACCGTTTCAAAAGTGTAGTTACACCTTCGAAAGTTATTTGTTTTATCAACACACAGAACAGATACAGGCTATGAACGGCAATTTCACTTTGCTCCTACCAGGGATGAGCGTAATAAAAATATGAAATTTCGGAAATCGGTTTTCGGGTTTTGGAACAAATTTTTTTCTCGGGCTTCGGAGATCGGGCGCGAAACGCCTGAAAATGCGCGGAAGTGCGGTTTTCGGAACGCGAAACGCGGAGTGATAAAAATGCGCGAAACTGCGGGTTTCAGAATGAAGAATACTACTCAGACAGTCGGTGGTACTCGGGCGGCGGCCAGGTGGTACGCCGCGCGCGGTCTGGAGCATGCGTTGCGGGTCGCGGCGTACCACTAAGCGTTGATTCGGTCATTTCCCTTCAACGAGATGTATGGAAACACTCGTATGTTAGGAACAGTTCAAGAAGGTGCCATAAATGAAGTTCAGAGAAGCAAGTGTCTATCGGTAGCTTAGAATAACATCTTTTGCGCCTAATTTCTGTGAATATGGCAAGTTCTAATAGAGATCACTAGGAATTCCATATTTCTGGGTTATTAACAATGAGATGTGATGTCTCAGCATCCAAGAACGATTCTTAAACTGAAATGCAGTCATTTTGCTTGTTTTAACGCCACGGTGCATCGATGAATCGACGGTGGTACGCCGCGACGCAACACTCGTCGCTTGTCCTCGCCGCGCGCGGCGTACCACCCTTCCCGCACCCGTGGTACTCGGACGCCGACTTCTAGTTGTCGTGTCCGGTGAGCGCACCTTGGAGTGAGCGGGATAAGAGACGCAGACCGGTAGCTTCCCTAGCGAGACGGCTATGTCGATTTTCTCGGACGCAGACCAACAACCGTCAAACGACCAACACGAGAGTAATGTTGAAGGATTAGTGCAAACCCTAGCTGTATACGGAACGCGTGGGGGTTAGGTGGTCGGCCGATTAATGGTCGTTAAATGGCAAAGCAAAGTCTTGATATTGCCGAGATGATCCAAAAAGGAAGGGAGGCCTGGGGGACTGAAGCCTCCTAGGCAAATTTTGTAGGAAACAGGCCTTACGGCTTGTTTCCTAACAACTTTGGCGCTTCGTCATGAAGCATCACGAAAAATCGACGACCTACAATAGCGTGAAGGGGCGCTCGTCGCCAAAATTTGGTAGAGGTCGGCGTCCGAGAAGGCTCTGTGGCCGGTGAGCGCCCGTCCGCCAGGCCAGACGTCGCTGTGGGAGCGTCCGAGCTCCGCATCGGCGGCGTCCGAGTACCACCGGATATCTGAGTACCTGTCCTTGAGCTGTGGCTCACTACGCGCCACGGTCGCGTCGCGGCGTCACAATTAGAGCACGCTTACCTGTGATCTAGTTCCGCAATCGCGTTCAGTCCGCAAAGTTTCATTATCACAATCGTAGAAGCGAAGCGGTTGTTTTGAGAATGATTTCTTCGTTTCCATAGTTGAAATTTTTGAAAACAACCGCTTCGCTTCTACGATTGTGATAATGAGGACTGAATGCGACTGCGGAACTGAACTATATGTTTTAAAGGGATGTCAGGGTGGGAGCCGAGTGCATAATCATTCACATGCTCTCCTTTCCTTCCATCATTTGGGCTGTTGTAACAAACACAAGGAATCATCTCACCTCAAGCATTGTCAACTTCATATGATTCAGAGCAGCGTGTATGGCGAGTGTAGAGTGCTGATTATCACCGATTTCCCAGATATATAAAGGAAAGAAGCGACACAAAGAAATCGCTAATAGATTAGAGTTAAAATGAAACTAACTATACGTGACCTTATATGAACCCTTTCCGCACTTTGATATCACTGCGTCAAGACCTTCAGAATTCAAAAGTCCTAATTTTTTGTCGGAACTATTCCTCTTTCATTGTCCAAAGGTCATCTCAATAATTTTTTTCACCCAAACATTGATACAAAATGTTTATGTGACCTTGTAAAGAGTGTATCCTGCCAACCGGCTGCAATTTCTTCTATGACAACTGGTGTTTCTTTGCCATCTTTCCTCTGGAAAACGATTGTTGAGTAGTTTCGGCCTTAGTTCACAACGATAGGCTTATTTCTGGGGCATATAAACACAAACTGCTTAGTGATCGACATTTTCCCATTTCCAGAAACCATTATCGCAAATCGAACATTTCCTAGAAATTCCCTAACTGGATCCTCTGTTGGCAGCCTTGTGAGAGATAACTGATGAGCTCAGGTGTTCAGCCTAGGAAATACGGAAGAGGAATGTCTCACAATAAGAAGTCATCTAAAGTAATAGAAGAAGAGAGTGATGACTGTTAGAAACCAGAAACCATTAACATAATGACGATCCTTCATTTTGCCAGACATTTAACACCCGTGCTCCATCACTGAAGTAAGAACCATTGTTGATTGCCAATAATGACTTTGTAGACGGTAGTCTTCATGCCTGAACACCTGTACATTGTTGTCTGTCATGTTTTTATTCATCCCATCCGGGTTAGAACACATAACCCTAAGGAAAAGCTTTGGCGACGTATAAGCGTGCTCTAATTGCAACGCCGCGACGCGACCGCGGCGCGTAGTGAACCTTAGCTCAAGGCCAGGTAGTATTCTTCTTTCAGAACGCGAAACGCGGAACTTCGCTCATCCCTGATTCCTGCGCGGCTGGTGCGGAGCGGAGGTTAGAGACAGTGAGGAGAGCGTAGGGCAGATGGAGGCCGAAGCGTTGCGCTCGCGCCTCGTATGATGTGAATTACGACGTTTTATAGAGGGTAGCAGAAATTTAGAAAGGGGCGTTGCATCATGTCTGGACTTTCTACAGGTTCCCAGCGAGTTTACCTTCCTTGTGCCTTTCATCTCAGTTTAGAAGAGCAGTATTCCTCAGTCTTGCCATCATGTAGAAGAGGTGCACACCATTTCGATGAGAAAATCAATTCAATAGCCTTATTTTGCATTAATGAAACAAACAGAATGTATGTGAAGGTGGGTAAATACGAGAACCTGTGTATGCAGACAAGTAGAACTAAAAGCAAATAGAATACTCGTTCGATATAGCACCCAGTAGTTAAAGCTTCAGCGGAAATTTTCGTATTATACTTTATCGTTCCCTTGTTTGGTCCTTTTACCGGAGCTTTTCGTAGTCAAAAATATGGTACTGATGCCTTAGAAGTTTCAGAGGGATTAATAAGTAATTCAACTGTGGTGGCCAACGTTAAAGTCGCGGGCATTGAAATCTGCTTTAGGCTCCGTCCATAGCAAATGTCCCAGCGTCAAGTGGCGCTGGGGTTTGCATCTTCAACATTTTTTATTGATCTGACTCCCCAACGACCACTGCAGCAGGCCTGTCGCTGACGGTGGAGGCATTGCGGCTGTAGCAACTAAAATTATCAATACCATCGTTCCCCTCGTGCCGTCTTTTCACATGTTGCATGCACCAGCCGTCGAGCGTCATGCGCCAGCGTTTCAGCGCTGGCTCATGACGTACCGACGCTTGCCGCCTATCGTTCGCTATGGACGGATCACTAGGGATGCTGTTAGCCAAGTGCATGCTATGTTGAACGTAGAATCGAACCCTCGCTTCGCGCGACACTATTTAACCCATACTGAGATTGTTCATTGTTCCCGACTCAAGTGATCAAGTTCGAAGTGACAGCGTGCAATTCCTTGGAAACGAACAAGTGGCACGTTCTCATGTCGACTGGTTAGATACAGGAAGAGAATAGGTGCTAGCGTTCTGTCTTAGTAATTTTTTTTATAAGCGGATCGACGGATGTGTAGGGCTTTACGGTGGAGAGGGGTACCGTATTCCATTATGGGTGAATTAGGGACCTAACGACGTCATCGATCCGTCGTGCTGAAGGGGGGTGTCTTTCGCAACTGGGTAGTGATGTCGATGCTTGATGACGTCATTGGAATTTAGCGTGGAGGGTGGTCTTGCCCCTGAGCTCCGTTCTTTCCGTATGTGTCTTTAGCTATCTTTCATAGTCCTCACCGCAGGCGCGGAATGAACGGTGGACTACGAAATTTTCACCCGTGCGGTACGGGCAGTGGACTATGAAACTTTGGCCCGCGCGTAGCGTACCGCGCTTGTGGTGAGGACTATGAAAGATGCCTTATTCGCGAGCGGAATCGGAAACGGCATCACAAAGGAGATTAGTCCGAGCTAGGGTCAAGTGAGCCGTTGTGTAGGAGCTTAGGAGAGCTACTGACATCTGTCCTTCAGCTTCAAGCTGAAGGACAGATGTCTTTTGAAATTTGTCAGCGGGTGGAGAGAGTGGTCGTGGAAATTTCGCCCAAAAAAAGAGGTCGGGTGAGGATCGTCTGACTATCGGTCAAAAAAAAAAGCGGAAATCCAGGGAGGAGTTTGTAAAGTATTTCAGGAATTTTGGTTTCTGATTGTGAGGGGGGATCGTAGCTTTTCTGAGATTCAAAACGGTCCGCTTGACCCCGATCTCTTTGGTGACCAGGAGCGGTATGCATGAACGCTGCGAAGAAGGTCAGGGAGCCGCTCCGCGTCCTCCGTGCGAAGCGTCGAGCTAGAGGTGACCCGAAAAAACATGTCGTCGGCTTGACGTTGGGACGCAAACTCACTACACACAGCAAACCTCACGCCGAACAGCTGTTTTTTGATTGGGAGGGGACGTCATGTTTCTCGGGTCACCTCTGGCTCGACGCTTCACGCAGAGGACGTGGAGCGGCTCCCTGATCTCCTTCGCAGCGTTTATGTATGCCGCCCCAGGTTTGTCGAAAATTTCTACGAATTCCTAACCAGATTTTCCTTCCTGTGCCAAATTCCCTTCCGATCTACCCGAAAATTTCACTCTTGGCCCATAGTTTTACGACTCTCCCTCACCACTCATTGAGAATATACATAATCGCGCATAAAACTGTTTCTCATTGCAAAGTTTGAAAACTATGCAGGTTTTTTTCTCGTCCATACATTGGTGACATCGATTCGGGCTTGTGTATTGTTGAGTCTATCTCCGATAATTGTACGGGTGAGGGAAGGGTGGTACGCCGCGCGCGGCGAGGACAAGCGAAGCGTGTTGCGTCGGGGCGTGCCACCTTCGATTCATCGATGCACCGTGGAGTCAACACAAACAAAATGACTGCATTTCAGTTTAAGAACGGTCTTTGGATGCCAGGACATCGCATCTCATTGATAATAGCCCAGAAATATGGCATTCGTAGTGATCTCTATTCGAACTTACCATATTCACAGAAATCGGGCGCAAAAGAAGTCTTAAGCTACCGATAGACACTCGCTTCTATGAACCTCATTTATGTTATGTTTTTGCACTGAACCTATCTTATGAGTATTTCCAAACATCTCTGTGAAGGGAAATGGCTTAATCAACGCTTGCTGGTACGCCGCGACGCGACACGCAACGCATGCACCCAGCCGCGCGCGGCGTACCACCTGGCCGGCGCCCATAATTGTACCCGTAGCGACCTGGTTGACCATAGAGGATCGGAGAGCTGACGGAAACCCAAGGACTGGAACTGTTTTACGATCAAGGTTTCCAAGGTCTTTTTTGAACCGGGTTATGATTGTTTTTGGTGAATTTAACTGTAGAATTCCCGCTGAAATTGGTTGCTATTGCATTTTCTGTTATCTTTGCTCAAAACTCGTTTTTGAAGCTTATGCAGCATTCTGTGGTACCCTTTTGCTGAAGCCATTTGTATAAATTTGGTGATACTATCGGCCGCATTTTTTGCGACGGGGTCGACTGCGGCGCGGTCGCGGCGCGCCCCTTCTAGCGCTTCGCCAGAGCACGGTTTCCGCCCACGTTCCTCATGGTAAAAGGAATAAGAACGTAAAGGCCAACCGAACAGTGGTCGACACGACGCGGTCGCGTCGCGGCTTCCGATTGAGGCGCGGTTTCTCCACCGGCCTTCGCCCCAACGCTCGCTGAATAAACCCTAAGGAGTCTTATTAGGAACTCACAGAAAGGTAGAGGTTCTACAAAGTAGTTCTTCTTTTATATGGGAGTTCATGCGGTAATCAGTACAATTGGATAACTCGCTCCACATTAGCGCAAATTAAACTACCACGTCATGAACTAGAGTGCTTGAGCGGCCTGAAACCAATATTTTGTTAATGGTACCCGTTTACCGACGTTTCCTCAAGATATTAAACATAGGGTATACAAAGAGGGGAAGTTTTGTGTTTTCGCCACAAATTATGAAGGTTTGGTAGAAGTTCCATAAACTCTCCATTTGAGCTAGACGTCGAAAATTATACAATACACCGTATTTCCTGTAATTTAGCACAAGCGTGCACCAGTTTTTCACTTCTCATATCCGGTATGGATTGAGTTGCATCATTTTGGAATGCGGAAAAAGTGGTCAAAGCTCAATTGACGGCGCGGTGGGAAGTTATCAATGCTATCATTGGTCAACAGTCAACAACAACAGACAGTCAAATGAAGTTATCTACATCATTCCGTATGCTTCAACTTTCTAAATGTCGTTTATGATGGGCATATGAAAGTGTGGGAAGACGCCCTAGGCCCAAAAGCCTATTCTTTTGCCTTATTTCTGAACGAGTGGTGAGAGGGCTTCCAGAATTGCGGCTCAGAATTGACTGCATCGCTAACGATCTTTTTTCAGCTGTCCAATCATTGTTTCTGTTCCAAAATGAGGCCTGCTTTATCCCGGGGCATCATAGCTATCCAAAAATTTTCGTTAGTTGAGCATCCGGCATGACTGTAAATTTCTTAAACACTTCGCGGTTGATATATCAAGCTTAATATTACGCATTATTTCTAGGCTAGATAAAATCCCCACTTCCTCAGCCATCAAAACCCCACGCAATTTGCTATAAGATCTCGTGAACAACTTTCCGTAATCGAAGAGTATTGAATTGCACGTTCTGTTTTTTGTTTGGCATCACAACACCACAAATAAGCTATTGATTTTGCGCCGCTAATGGACCTTTATTTCACGATTTCATAGCTAAAGCCAAGCTGAAGTCCCGCTAGTCATCATTTTGGAGCGCTTATCTTTTGAAGATATGATTACATGAGAACAGAACTACTTTTAGGAAGAAACAGTGGATCCAAAATCTCCTCTGCAGCAGTCCGTAGCACGCCCAACGGTATTCTGGGCGAGCAGCGAAGACAAGGGCTCGTTGGGGGCAACGGCGCCCCATGCGAAGCCGCAACGCGACTGCGTCGTGTTGACCAGTGTTCGGTTGGCCTTTACGTTCTTATGTAAAAGGAAGAGTCGTGAAAGAATAATATTAGAATATAATCCTTTTTAAACTTCAACAACTTGTACAGAGCTGTCATAAATGAAACATCTATTGGTTTCGCTCGTTTCAAGGGTGTCTGCAAACGTTCGCGATGAAATGAGTCAAAGGTTTTCTTCGCGGGAACTAAAAATGCTCTCAAACCGGATGTTTCCAATATATCTAATCATTCAGAGATAGATTTTTTCAAATGCTTCCGTTGAGATCGAGTGCAGATACCTCGTAGGCGCAACTGAAGACGTCTTACAAGGGCTATAGTAGTCTTGCCCGTGTATGCAGTGAAGCGTCCTACTGCTCAGTACCCGTCTGCTGGATCCAAACGTCTTTTTCGGAGAGATGGTTAAACTTCACAGTAAACAAAAGTCTGGAGTAAATATAAACCTCCTCAGACTACCTTTCATAAGATTTAAATAAAGCCCTAATGGCGAGCTGTCGTCGGGAGTACAAAACGTCCCCGAAGAATGTTCGGCGTTACGTCAAAATCTCGCACACTCCGTGACTGAAAGATATGGAAAAAAATTGAGAAACGTTCTGCATCTATACCGCAATATCCTTACAACTACAAAAAGCTCCTATGAACAGGGTCGACCAGGACTGGATAGCTTGCTAAGGGGGGTGGTAGAAATTCTCGGAAATTTTTTCAAGGGGGATAGCGCATTTCTGGAACGGAAAAAAAGTACGTGTTTCTAGAAGAGCGAGGGTACAGAAAATTATGAGAAATTCGTTGTACAAACTACAGAAATATAACGTAGTCAAGGTTTTTTTAAGCAGTGATGGAGATTGCTTGCGAAAATTCTCCGAGCAAAGTAGAAAATTTAACTCGAAGCATTTTACAAGTTAGGAATGTGTAACATTTCGATACAATACCGTTGAGATCGTAGATTTTTTTGAATAAAAAGTTATTATAGTCGCCAACTAATACGGCAAGAACCTCGCCAGCGGGCTGCTCAACCCTGCCTTTCAGCTCAAGCCCGACTATTTCGTTATTTTTAAGTGTATTTGACTTTTTGCTAGCTTACACTACGCTCACGACTAGCAGAACACCTAAAGCAAGCAAGGAACAAATTGGTATCCAGCGCTATTTGAATTCCAATTTGATTAGCCCTTTCATTCAGTTCTAGTTCTGCCATATTGAGATTGTGACGTAATTTGTGCCAAAATTTCATGATTCTTCATCAATACAGTTATTGCTACTATACGGCACTGCTTTTCACTGATAAGTACACCGCTATGACTGAAAGTAAGGACGGAAACCGTGCTCTGGCGATGCGCCAGTAGAAGCGCGCCGCGACCACGCCGCAGTCGACCCCGTCGCAAAAAAATGCGGCCGATACTATCCTCTATATCGATCCCGTTTTGTACGACTTCATGAATTCGTAATCACACGGGATGTAGGTGCAAGTAATATCGTTTATGGAGTGGTTCATAGGGTGTGCTCCAATATTTCCAGGAAAAAAATGCTTGTTTGGAAACGGTTTAGCGGCTGGAAAACCACTGACTCCCTGAAAGAAGAACCATTTAAATGTGTTCCAGGAGCTCTAGTCTGCTAATTCGTGTAAAAATCATTATGAGAGAGACAAGAATTCGTGTGAAGTTCATCCACGCACTGACTTCTATACAAATCTGTTCGTGTCGAGGAACTGTTTTATATGAGGGGACATTATTCATCATGGCCAGGTCAGGTGAGAAGGGTTTTGTCGACGCAAAAAAAAACTAAGTGTCGTTATAGCGACTTTATAGTGTCGTTCAAAAATGGTATTGACTTTTACATAGTTTGCAAATTTACAGTAGAATTCGCATGTTTATTCGAGAAAGAAAGATGTCAAATGCTTCCCATAGATAAGATCCTAAAAAAGCGTTTCAGGGCTACATTGTTCGCATCACCGGTGGAAATGACAAGCAGGGTTTCCCCATGAAGCAGGGAGTGCTCACTAATGGACGTGTTCGTCTTCTTCTCGCGAAGGGCGACTCTTGTTACCGACCCAGGAAGGCCGGAGAGAGAAAGAGAAAGTCTGTTCGTGGATGCATTGTCGACGCTAATCTCTCTGTGCTTTCTCTCGTCGTGGTTAAGAAGGGTGAGTTGGTTGAAAATTGCTAGCCCCGGTGATTTTATGCTTTATTGTGGTGAGCGCGAAGCGCGCATAAGATTTGGTTTTGAATTTCGCTCTTGTTTTTCTTTGTGCCTGCTCGCGTTCAATCTGCAATAAGAAGGATGACCTATGTGCCGTTTTTATAAATTCAAAAGCTAACTTTTTTGTTTTGGTTTTGGGTACTGATTTCCATCCATATTAAGGTGGGGTTCATGAACCGTATGAGCGTGCAATGGGGTGGCGGACGTTTAGGTTGAACTTGGGTAGATACGCAGTGGAGGCTATATTTCTTCCATCTGACACCAAAAAGATTATCAAACGAAATTGAAGCGTAAAAACCTAAGATATGGAAGAAATAACAACTGGAACTGAATTGTCTAAAACATCAGCATTTAAGTAGTAATCAGTTTTCCACCCTCTATCTGACCTGTCTGCGCACTAGCTGTTCGGCCGAAGTGTCCCGCGCACCGTGCTATGTAACGTGCAACACAACTTTCGAGAGATAAGGAAACGGTTAGTTGATATCAGTAATGCTATGGGATACGTGAGTCTCTAGCGTGGATGGGGAACATTCTCCAATTCTTTTCAAGGATTGGAACACCAGGTGGGCCCAAATTCTTCGTACTCAGAGAGTAATACCGGTCGGATCGCGTGTGCACAGCGGGCCGAAGAACACCCATCCCGCAATCCGACCGCCACCGTCTCAGGATGAACCCGGCATGGAGGCAATGCTCTAGTGCTGCCCGCGATCCTACCGAAACTTCAGTAGCTGTCGTCGGTCTGACCGGGGTGCAAAACCAATTGGGGGGGGGGAGCACTCAAGATTGACCCAAAGAAATCAGATATTTGATAACGTTATCACTCGTAATTTCGTAGAAGTTCCGTGAAATTAGATATCATCCATTCCGAAAGCGGTATCATCCATTCCAGGGATGAGCGAAGTTCCGCGTTTCGCGTTCCGAAACCCGCAGTTTCGCGCATTTTTGGCGTTCCGCGTTCCGCATTCCGAAAACCGCAAAAAACGCTGCGGAATGCGAAAATATCGCGCCATCTGGGAGGAAGAAAACATTGGATGATTTCAGAATTTTTCCATGTTTCGCGTTCCGAAAACCGCTTTTCCGCGCACTTTCAGGCGTTTCGCGCCCGATTTCCGGAACCCGAGAAAAAAATTTTTGTTCCGAAACCCGAAAACCTATTTCCGAAATTTCATATTTTTGTTCCGCTCATCCCTGATCCATTTCTCACTTGAACTCTGAGCGGCCCCCACCCCGTCTCAACTAGTTTTGCACCCCCACCGGCGCCTTCGCATCTCCCCGCGATCAGCACGGCGAGCCTTTTGCTTACCGCTATTCGCCTGCTATGCTTCCTCGATCAGTCCAGAGAAACCTTTCAGCGCGTTCGGTCCGACCGGCGTTGCTATCTAAGTAGATGGGAAACACTCGCCTACCGCGAAGTCCTTGATGATAAAAGATCGCTTGGGCGTGATCTTCGATCATCAAGGACTTCGCGGTAGGCGAGTGATCAATACGCCAACACAGACGATCAATACGTCATGGCGACCAACCAGCCAGTGCGGGACGCCGCCCTTACAGTGGATGTAAATGAGGGCCGGATTTCGCTCTTCTAGACTGCTCACGGTTTGATCTTGGAAGGAAGAAGACGGGTTTCTGTGTTGTCCAAATTGGATTTGTCACTCAGCATCCCAAACAATCAGAAGGGAACAGCTTGAGGAGCAGGCTTCACGATGTAGTGTACCTTCGCCTGGGATCCCAGATGTGCTCGTGTTTGAAATTTCACAGAGCATTTTCACTTTACGTGGCTGTAGGAGCATGTTTTCTTAACCCGCCGTCTTTTCAAATTTTGTCATTTTATGAATTTGACCTGAAACCTCGCAGCAAAACAGTTTGCTGAATTTGTGGTCTTGATCGTTGTTTGAAAACGACAATATTTTTGTCAGCAATGCAACTTCTGCATTAAGAAATTACAAACTATCTATTCTTGTACGTTTCCACTCTTTATTGAATGTAATTAGTGACTCTAATGTTTTAACTTTAGGTGATCAGGACATTGAAGGTCTCACTGATAAAGTCCTACCTCGTCGCCTCGGTCCCAAGCGAGCAACGAAGATTCGCAAGTTATTCAACCTATCCAAGGAGGACGATGTTACGAAGTACGTAATCACCCACGAGAAAACCCGCGAAGGTGAGGAATATCCTGTATTTTAGCCACTGCTTTTTCGCTCTTCCTTCCACGACTCTTTCATTGTGAAGGAGTAGGGCTTGTGAGGAGCTAGAGCGATTATCTACAGTATCTGCCCTTAGTCTCTGACTTTAGTGTGATGCTTCTGTATCATATGGCTTTGGGTTCGTAGCTAGATGACAAGAAAATTGTACTGAGGAACAAAATATTTTTGTGGTGTCGACAGGCTGTCTAGAAGAACTGTTCAGGAAAGCCGACGCGTATTATCGCTCCCAAAATCCAGAGGCTCATTACTCCTACTGTGATTGGAAGGCGTAAGGCTCTGCTCAGGAAGAAGGTCCAGCAACGAAACAAGTCTCGTGAAGAGGCTGCCGCCTATCACAAGCTTATGACTAAGTTCGCGAAGGTAAGCTCTGCATATTCCTTGTTTTTTACTAAACTATGCTACTCAGGGTAAAGCTGGCCGTTCTGTGGCACAACGCTGGGTAATGGCCCGAAATCAAGCTGGGTTCTGACAAACGGGGTTAGGGAGGGCGTAGATGTCATTTACGGATTTCTGAAATAGATTTTGTCCACACTTGGTCATGTGGAAGCCAGGCCGTATTCGGGGGCGATTACCACGAAGTCGAGAATCGGTTTTCACGTCATATTCGGAAGATAATGTCGAATAAAATGCCATTTATCTGGATTAACCTGCCGTAATCCCTAAAAAAACTGAAAACCAACCTCAAATTCGTGTTCGGCGCTCCACATTGTCTCTCCTGGACAAAGTTTGAGCAAAAAATAGTATCTCTGAAAACCCAGAAGTGGATTTTTCAGAAGTATTTGTTCTACCGATGTGCATTGATTTCTTTTACCTCCTCTCATGACCTACGAAAGACGTCTCCAAGAACACCAGTTTGAGTTCGGGAGGAGTACTCCATAGGCTGTTGTAAGCCTATAGAGTACTCTTATGCCTGTCTGAAAAGATGACAAAGGTTTGCCACTACAGGTTGTGTAACAGCGTAGCCAGTTTTTTTAGGAAGTCAAAGAGGAGAAACATGCACGTAGAAGGTCATCCGCTTCAAGGGGATCAGAAAGTGAAGGAAAGAAGCCTGCCAAGAAGTAAATGGGATTGTTTATTGTTACGGAGCCCGTTTGTTTCGTTCATAAATGTTATTATTGTTTGCTGTCACGCGCAATTCGTGGATGTCTGAGGTTCCAAGGTTTAATGTACATATATAGCCGATAAACCGATGAGATACAGTTGACTGGGATATTGTTCACTGTTCGTCTGCTGATCCTGCCAATCGATTCGCAGGTCCGAAAAATACTATCATGACGGCAGATCAACGCGCCCGCCGATCGCATGGGTGGACACTCTCAATCGGACAGACTTTATAATCATAAGGAAAACTGTTGGCGAGTGGACGTGGGAGTGTTTCAGCGGTTGGAAGTGCAGTGGCCGCCAACTGCAAGCCCTTTATGGAGGGGCGTCGGGTACCAGGGTTGATGATTCGCCCGCCCCACCAAAAACGCTAAATGAAGTTTGACGTTGGTGCTGACGAGATATGGCATCCCTGCGGAAGCGGGGGGGGGAGGATATCTCTCAAAAGTCCTTAATATGCGGTTGTACTGCAGTTCTCCCGTCGCGGCGCGGCGAGTTTTCGCGCGTGGTGGATGGCCGCGGAAGCAATGTTCTACAGCGTTTAGGGCGTTTCAAACGAAGCGCTTTAGCGTTCCTCTGAAAATTTTGACGGAAAAAGTCCTTCTGAATGCGTTTTTAAACAAACTTCTACTAGTTCTTTTCGTAATCAGTTCCACTATTATCGGTAGGAGGAGTGAGTATATGTTATATGAAAATCCTCTTCCTATGATAATTATTTCCTCACGGTCGTTATTCCCAAGACCAACTGGGCAGTTTTAAAACTTTTTAAGGGGATCGCAGCGAATTCATACTTGAATGGAAACTTTTGAAAGATTGTTCCCGGCTGGAAGAAATACCAGTGGCTTGACTCGGAAAGAAGACCAGAGAGGTTTTATTGGAAAATATTCCGGTTTGTTGAGAAAGGAGTGGAGAATGCTGGGAGGAGAAGGGCGAAATGGATAACAAAACAGTGAATGAAAGAAATTACAAATGGATTGAAAAATAATAAAGAATTCAACGCGCGATAACGTACTCCAATTGTAATCATCACGAGAAGCTATACTCGTCCGAATTTTGCCGCGGTGCGACGAGCCTGGCCCTTATTCGGAGAACTGCTGGTCTCCCTCAATTATGCTTTTTGTTGATGCAATTGGGTTTTGGAAAGAACAGACGGAACAGATATTTCACTAATATTGCTTCGTGATTTGGCCTTTGTCGCTGTGATGAGAGGCTACAGAGTGCCTGATGAGTATGTTTCGAGTATTGCAGAAATTCTGGTTCAACCGTCAGAACTGCACAGTGCAGCCTCAGAATCGTTTTCCAGTTTTTCCACTCAGCTTGGAGAGAATTTCACGCTATATACAACTGTGCCTCCAGAATCGCTCAGAACCTTCGAACGGAATTATTACCCCTCAAGTATTGTGATTTTGAGCGTCGAATTCGTGGACGAGTAGTCTGGGGCGGTTTTTTCTCGTTCTTCGCATCCATCACTTTGGACTAGACCTCACTATAAAACTAGACCGATGAGAAAAGGAAGAACATAGATTTCGATCAAAATTCGACGCGCACTTCGTTCTTAGTGGGATCAAAAACTTCTGTGAGCTTCTCTGGGAACTACTTTTCCTCTCTTTCTAGCCTATTTGAGTGAATTGAGATTTCGCACTTGGCATGGTTGCTATACACGGCGGCCGGGCTACAATTTAAAAAATTACCATCGAGGTTCGACTGTGCTTTCAAGGAAACAAATCTGTCTATATTCAGCATGTAACTTTCCCAAATACTACAAAGGACGGTTGCGAATGGCTCGCTGGTGAAGCCGAGTTTCAAAGTTAGTAATGGTTTTCTCTACAGCAGCTCCATCGTACCGCGTCCTAAAGGCATCGTACCGTGCAAAAAGCCGTGTATTATTTTTTCATGTTTCTGTGTAGCTTGGCGTCTCTAGTGAACGAAAATGCCGAGAGGGCCCACGAAAAATCTTCATTTGTAAAGAAAAGTCAGTTTGAACGCGCTGTTGAATTAAGTTCAAGTTTCGCGCTAAAAATTATTTTTGAGGTTTTCCTACATTTGGAGAACTCGTCACTTCCATTTTCGAAGTTTTTCTGCATGTGGGGCTTGAAAAATGGAGAATGGTTTTCAGCGCGAACGTTGCCTTCAACAAGGGAATGCCCAGACCTGGTCGCCAGAACCATCCATGAGACCATGTTTTTCTGATCTACTACCTCCCGGGTAGTCATAAAAACCCCATCCTAGCTGCCCGAGTAATAGTAAAAGAAAAAGTTATGGGCGTTGAAGTTGCGAGCTTCATAGGTAAAATAAAATTTATCTGCTGTTAACTGTCTTTATCGCTCGAATTATCGGAAACGTGACTCATGTCCAGCGTCTCAAATATCCCCTCTGAGAGAAGTTTTTGCAAACACCATTTTTCATAAAAAGATGTTGAAAATTTTATCATTACTCGGGCAGCTAAAATAGGGTTTTTACAGGTCGATCAGAAAAACATGGCTACATGCGTAGTTCTGGCAGACAGGTCTGATCACTCCCTAGTAAGTCAAGAGACCAAGGCGTTCTTCGGAAATACATCCTAGATTACGTACTAAGCAGACGTACCAGAACTTCTTGCAATGCGTATGTATCCGTAGGTGAAGCATATTTCTAGGAAATACAAAAATTAGGAAGCTTGACGGTGGCGGTTTGAGAGGCGCGCTAGAAAATCGGAGATTAGAACTCGCGGGCTTCCCCAAAACATTTTTCATGCGATTATGGGACCATATTTGATTAATAGAAGACTACTTCTATAAATGTTTTCTCACATATTACAGCCATTCCGGTACACTCAGGTATTTAAAGGCAAACTTCGAGTGTCGTAGACTATACTTCAGCCCTTTTCTGAGAAATCTTTCTGACAAATATAAAGTTGGCAGTGAGTGCACTGTTGGCGCAAACACCGGTTCGCGCCAACGCCAGTAAGCCTGAGGCTTTGTCGTGCATTTAAAGGCAGTGGTCGCGCTCAAATATGCTGATCTTCTTTTCCTCTCTAAACCCTTTTCTGGGTATAGAATAGTAGAATCTATAAGAAAAAATCGCGAAAAAATAGCTGTTCTGGGCCAAATTCGAAGCCTGAACTTTCTCTTGTCTGAAGTCTTTTGATGGTGGACGAGTCCACCACACATCATCGGCATCGATGATCTCTGATATCAAGAACATCAGCTGGCTTGAACTTGAATTTCAATCAATGAACTTTCGGATTTATGTACACATCTAGTCAAAAACATTGGTTGAAGTGCTTGCTTTCATTGTTTAGCTGTTTTATTAGGTAAATTTGCATTTATTTCTTCCTCTGAGTGTCGATGATTTTTGACTGCTTGGCATGATACTGTGATCTTTCTGTGCACGTGTGCACGAACTGGAAATTTGAGGTCTTAATAACTGTAATTCTAGCCCGTTTTTCACCGCGCTACCTTCATAGTTTTTGAGCTGTTTTGTATCTAAGCTGATTTTTGTAGTTTTTTTCGATAACGTTTTTCATAGTGACCACTGCCTTTAAGAAACTAGCATTCCTTTGAACTGTCGGAGATTTACAGTTCATCTACGCAAATCGCGTTCAGTCCGCAAAGTGCACACTGACTGCGAAAGCGTGTTGCGGCGCGGTTTCGAGGATCCTCAGTACTGATGTCGGATTACCCGGGCGGTTTTTGCCTACTTTCGCCGCGGCGAGTAAATCCGGGTCCGACTATGGTGATACTACATCCCGGTCTGAGAATCTTCAAAACCGCGCCGCAACATGCTTTCGCAATCAGTCTGCTCTTTGCGGATTGAACGCGATTGCGTAAGTGAAATGTACACCAACACCTTCCGATTTCCTTACCGATTCCTCAGTCGGCACACGGGCAAATGCCTTCGCGAAATAGTAAAGAAACTGCGTGAGTCTTCGTCCTGTCCTCATTTGCTACGCACAAGCAGTTGAAAGATAATAGAAGAACTCCGACAATTCCTACTGACGGTTTGGTTGGATAAATAGCTGATCATTGTTTGGTTTAGTCTTAACAGCCGAATTCGGTTGCCTGTACATTCCATTGAAGTTCTGCAACGTCGACGCTCCCGTCACTAACGAGGGTTTGAAGCGAGGCAGATTTTGAAACCACGCTAAAGACTGTCCGTTCAGTAGATCACGACCTGCAGTGCCCGCTATGACTCATAACTGTCTAACATTACAATCGCCTGATGGTCTTTTAATGGCTGACTTACTGATCAACTTATTCTGAGAGGTACATTCAAGATATTGATAAAAGGCAAAATCTTAAAATAACTGTGAATGGTATGAGGCAGAGAACGGCGAATCACATCACATGCTTAAAAATGGTTAAGGCACCACTGAAAATGAAGATTTCGCCTCTCCCTCAAAAACTCATTGCACTGCACCAATACGTTCGGGGTCAGCATGCCGAAAACTGTACTACAGGTTATTAAAAAGGTGGTTTTAATTTAGGTAAAGTTTTATGAAGAAATCAGTTTACCACCGTTTCAAATTGATGGATCCACCACTGACGATTATATCCACAATAAAATTCCCTCGTTCAATTAGTTTTAGACGACGTCCATGCGTGTGATAGGTCACCTCTCCGATATTTCCCATACCTTGCGTAACCATGCTCCTGTCGTGACATTGCTGCCTAAGGCCTGTTTTAGAGTTCCATCGCGGCGCGGCGCGAAGAGGTGCTTCCTGTGCGCTTCGATCGATAACGCGCCGCTCGTCTATTCGCGTATGAAACATGACGTCGCGCCGGGCCGCGATGGAACTCTAAAAATTCCCTAACTTGGCTGACGAAAAAAGCATGGTAGGAAGATGCAAGATAAACAGCCCTAGAAGACCCCGTTCGTTATCCAGCAATGTATACATACGGCTCTTGGTGTACAACTCTGCTGCCTCCTTCAACTATGTTAAAGGCAGTGTACACGATCAACAGCCGTATTTTTGTTTTCCATGTCTTTGCATAGGGAAGTTCACGAAGTAGAGGATAATAGGGAAAAGTTCCAATTTTTCCAAGGAAAAAGTGTTTAGAAAAACCTTTTGAATATTTATTTACGCCTGCTGTTGTGTTTTGCGCACTGCGGAAAAAGTTGAACAAAAAGTCGCCAATGGTTTTGAGCGTCGAAATGAAGAAACTTAACGAACTTAAGAACTAAAAGAAGTAGTAGAAGGTAAGAAACTTTGTCTTCTGTTTCGTGTACCACAAACACTAGAAAAATAAGATGGTTGAATGCCCATCTTTGGATATTAGAACTTTCAGGGATAAAGAGTTTCCAAAAATCGGCAACTGTTCCTTCGGTGAAACGAATGATAGACAACTGTTATATGGCTTGGGGGCGTGGTGATACAATGGGTCGGCTGGTCCCCGAGATTTTCACCCATTTTTTCGTGGTACTTGCGTCCTTACTCTTCTGAGAGGGACCCAAAGCTTACGTTCCTCCAAAAAAATTTTGCAAATTTTTCATTGTGAACACTGCCTATTTATAAATGAGTTGTCGAACCCTGCTCCAAAATCGGCAGTGTGATAAACGCCTTGCGGTAGTCCCAGTATTGTACGATAGTAGATGAAGAACACTTCGATTCGAGCGGCCCACAGAAAGCGGTCACCTCGAGTTTCTACGCAGCAGAACAATTCTGCTAATAATTCTGCCAACCGCTCGAAAGATCCGAAAAAGGCTCATGCCATGGTAGCTGAACACGCATGCCGAATGCGTTAGCGGACAGTTTCATTCGGACAAACTTTACAATGTTGATCTAATTGTAAGAGTTTTCCGGACCTTCAACTTCAACGACAGCTCTTTCCTGATTCGGTTGACGGAGGCAGTGGAGCTGGACACCAAGCGCTAAGTTCCACGAACTTCGACGATGGATAGTGATTGAGGTCTTCCGGGAGATTTACAATACCCATAAAAAGCTTTACCTCTATCAAAGTGGTCTACGACGCTTCTTAGTCAGCCATCTGGAGCAGCAATACTACGACTTGTGAGGCGTGCAGAGTGCAGAGCAGAAGTTCAAACTTGATTTTTGCGGCGTAGCTTTGCGAGATAAGCGACTAGCGCATGCAAGGACGTCATTCGAACTGGATTAAAAGAAGGACTACCATCTAGGATAATGATCGGCTGTTGTGGCTAAATCATTTTGGGACGGTGAAAAATCGATAATCTTTCGTAGAATATTATCCGAATGACTTTTGAGGCATTCGTTGAGAGCTGTGCATTTCGAAACGAGCGGTCGTCTTGCATGCCTTCTGGCACTGCATTTGTGCCTTCCAGCACGACAATGTAGTTCTGGAAGGCACGCGGCTCCGCCGCTCGCTCTGGAGTGCAGAGCTTTTCATGAATGTCCCAGACCTACACATGAGAGACGTAAAGTATGAACACACGCGTTGCTTATCTCTGGATGTGTATGGCTTCAAACTTGATGGGAAAGAAAACAGGATTTCCGTTGACCATGTCATCGCAAAGTTTGCAGAAATTCTTGCATAAAAGTCTTGCTGTTGCTACATCCTTTGTTTTGCAAACTAGGCTACTATCTCTGTGTTTAAAATTTTAAGATGAAAGGCAGTGTCTCCGATGAAAAAGTTGCCCGTTTTGGGCAAAAACGTTAGCTTTGGGTCCCTCCAAGAATAAAAGAATGGAAGTATGACGAAAAACGGCCAGGAAGTGGGCGAAAATCTCGTGAATACTCATTGGATCACCCCGACCACGTATATAACAGTTGTCTTGCGTTCGTTTCACCAGAGGAACAGGTACCGAATTTTTTGAATATTCTTTATCGCGAAAGGTCCTAACATTCCGGCATGTGCATTGCCATCTTATTTTTGGAGAGTTTGCGCTACAATAAGCAGAAAACCAAGTCATTTACCCAAGAATTTCGAAGCGCGAAACCATTTCGTCAGGTTTGACACTTTGTCTGCAGTCTCCGAAACACACCAACAGGCATATTAAAAAATTTCTCAGAGATTTCTTCAAACAGTTTGCTCCGATATTGGAGTGTTATGGGGGAACTTTTCCCTATAAACCTCTGCTTAGTGAACTTACCTACTCAAAAACATCAGAAACTAGAATACGGTTTTCTATCGTGAACACTGCCTTTAAACTGAAGTATCACCGTTCGGTGAGCTTCTCATTTGTCCCTGAATTAGAATAAATTGAATTATTGTTGCGAGAACTCGCTGAGGCGCATTCCGTCGTCAGAGCCAATGTGAGTGCCGTTTTTTGGCTATCATAAATGGAATGGAATCGGCTTCTCATAAAATCATGTTTAGTACTAAACCGGTGACAAACCTCGTTATCCGCTTGCTCAATGACTTTGCTGACAGCAGGAGGAAATCAGCCGCAAAGACCTCAACGAAGACTTGCGGGTTCTCAACCAATCCTGTTTTACCGTCTGATAGTACTGTTGCTTGCATATTTTCTACTTTGCATATTATTTTAAAAAGCTCACTTCAACGATGATTCCAATATTCATATACATAGTATTACGGAATAGTCAGGGGATTATGGAAAATGGGGGCCAGTCACTCTAAAAGTTTACTTCTTGATTCATCGCGATTGTCCACGCTTTTAGACTTTCGCCGGTTTCAAACACCTGTGAAAACGTCTACAGAGTTGACAGCTGCTCAAGTTTTCCACTTCGATGGAAAGCCAAAGGTTTCCAACCACTATTTTTGGTAAGATTCGTCTGATTTTCCGACGTTGTTGCCAAGCCTAATATGATATATCCTTCGAACGCGCAATTCTTTTATTTATTTATTTGTACGTGGAATACCACGCGTAATACAAAACACAAAGAATAAGGTAAGCATTAGCCGAGAACAAAATGAAAATGCTTGTAAAATACAGGTAGAACGAAATCAGACAATGACGTTATCTGGAGTAGAACTAAGCAGCCTCTAATTGATGTAGCGATTGGAATCGCGCACTTATTGGAAAGTTTAAAATATTCGGAACCTACTCTTTCTGTAAAGAATGAACCTCTCATGCAACCTTTTACTATCGTAAAGATCAATTTGAACTGGCCACCTCTGGTACTAGACGGCGCAAATGTATAAAATTTGTTGACACATCTCTTTTCCCATCTGAAGCTCACTTTTTGCTCTCAGCGAATTCCGGCAAATTCCGCAATTTAAAGGCAGTGGTCACGATGAAAAATGTTATCGAAAAAACTAAAAAAATCGGCTTAGATAGAAAACAGCTGAAAAACTATGAAGGTAGCGCGGTGAAAAACGGGCTAGAATTACAGTTATTAAGACCTCAAATTTCCAGTTCGTGCACACGTGCACAGAAAGATACGATAATTCGCCTTCCTGACCAAGTTTCTATAATGCGGCCTGAAACTCAAGTCTCTGCTTAGTTGAAAACCCAGATCTCGGACATCAGGAGTTTGAGCCTTCAGCGTGTAGGTAGAACCAACGCTTCAATTATCTCCGCCGATTTGTAGGTGATTAGATGTTTCTTTTGCTAGCGGGAGCTCCCACTCATCTGCCCATTGGCCTTGACTTACTTGACTTAATCGGTTGGCTTTCGCCTGACGCGGTCATTCCGCATCTTCACCGAGGTGTGCCGTCCTAGTAGTCAGTCGTGTCCATTTTTCACGGTCTTCAGCCACAATTTGAACACATTCCATCCAGCTGTCACTATTCCATTTCCTGCGAAACGAAACATCGCGCCTGAACTGTCTTTCGATGCCGAGTGACTTTAAATCCTCTTTAACCACATCCGTCCAGAACTTTCGCCTACGCCCAGGTGGCCGTTTCCAGACAGGATTTGGAAGCATTCTTAGAGCGTGTTGTACGAGACGATCCGGCGTTCTTCTTAGTATATGCCCGAGCAGTTGACGTCGACTTTCCATTGCTGCTTGAGATGGCTCTAGGAGATGCTGGCACCTCCCTCGTGTCAAGCGTTGATATACTGCGTCGATTTCCTTGTTAAGGTCTTCGTTATGGCATACACGCGGGCAGAAATATCCAAGCAAACGCCTAAAAAGCTTCCTCTCGGTGCAATCCAACCTTTCCATCTGGGTCTTCGGTGCTCCCCACGTCTTCGATCCGTACATCATGATAGGGCGAATAGCGGATAGGTAGACGCGCAACTTGACTTCCTTCGCGATGGTGGTAGACCACAAACACTTGGTTAGAGAACTAAATGCAGTCGTAGCTTTTGCACATCGTTGTCGAATATCCGCTGCATAACTACCATCGTTCTTCAGCAAACAGCCCAAATAACAGAAATCGTCCACCAGTTCGATACTTTGTCCGTCCACACAAACTCCCGTTGAAGGCCTCTGAGAGACCCACATCTGCTTGCATTTGTCGGGACGAAGACGAAGTCCATAGGCTGCGGCATACTTCGAACCGAGGTTCACAATCCTTCGCAGTTTTGCGTTCTTTTCAGCGAATAACACGATGTCGTCGGCGTACTCTAGGTTGACAAGGGAGCGTCCTGATGGTGTTAGGATCACATCCGCAGGAAACTGTTCTGCAACTCTATGCATGATGTCATCAACGGCGAAGTTGAAAAGAAAAGGTCCTGCAACGGCTCCTTGCCTTACTCCTGTTTTCATCTCGAAAGCTGACGTAGATCCGACAGGTGTACGAACTGCTGCTGTTGTTCCTTTGTTCATGTCCTCGATTAACCGAACATACTTTTCCGGGAATCCATCTGCTCGCAGAGCATTGAGCAATCGATCACGATGAGGAGAGTCGAACGCGGCTTCAAAGTCCAAAAAAGCAAGCTGTAATGGCTTCGAATACCGCTGCCACGATTCAATTACTCTTCTCACGACGAACACTTGGTCGATGGTCGATCTTCCAGGTCGAAAACCGGCTTGCTCATCTCTGGTCGTTCCTTCACGATGTTTGATAAGTCGCTCGAGAATGATACGTTCTAAAACCTTGTACATGACACGAAGTAGAGAGATTCCTCTGTAGTTCTTAGGATCCGTGACGGATAGCTTCTTGTGAAGAGGTACGATGATCGCATGTCTCCACGAATCGGGTATCCTTTCGCTCATCCATATAGCACGGATGGTGTTGGTCATTTCACGAATCCCAGACGGAGGAAGAGCTTTCAGCATTTCAGCAGTGATGTTGTCATCTCCACCTGCCTTTCCATTCTTCATTTTCCGCACACAATCCAAAACTTCAGACTCAGTCGGCGGTTCCTCACTGACATCGTAATGTGCTCTCTGAACATGCGGGAGCTCAGGTACTGATGGCGCTGGACGATTCAGTAGTGAACTGAAGTAATCCTTCCATATTGGCAGCGTCGCATCACCAACTGCAACTCCATTGGTAGTGTTCAAGACAGGAGAACATCTCTTCATCTTCCCGTTATACTGTCGCAGCAACGTGTAGGCTTTCTTCGGATTCTTCTCCTCCCAAGCCTTCTCGAACTCCTTAGCTCTACACGTCCACTCTCGTTCGCGGTAACTTTGAAGCTGCCGACGCAACTTCCTCCTCAGACGCTTCTCCTCCACTAAGTTTCCTGCAGTTCGGAGAGCACATACTCTGGTGTAGGTAGATGTTGTTTCTTCTGAGACGTAGGCTAACTTCTTCTTAGGCTGTACAACCGGGAGTGCCTCTTTCGAAGCGTCCTGGATGCACTTGACAAAAGAATCCGCGTCGCAAAGTTTCTTCTTAGTCCGTACTCTGATGTGAATAGAAACGCGTTGTCGAAGATTCCTTCTGCACTCTTCATCTCTGAGACTTGTCATGTCAATCCTCTTGAGAGGCTGAGCCCCTCGCTTCCTCTTATGAATCCTCGCAGTGAAGTTCAACGGAACAGGATGGTGATCCGAATCGAATGCGACATCCCACACAGCTCTAGATCTTCGAATGTCCGATACTGGAATATTCCTCGTCAGGACGTAGTCAAGCTGTAGTTTAAAAGTTGTCATCTTCCGCTTCCGCTGCTCTTCTGGAGATAGCTGGGTTGGTCCCTGCCGCGTAAGCTGATGGCGGCGTTGATTCCTCTTGAATGTCGATGCAATAATCAGACCACTGCGTTCACAAAAGTCGACAAGGCGGTAGCCATTGTCCGATGTTTGCTCCACTGGGTAGAACCATTTATCGAGTACTTCGGATTCCTTATCAAGTCCCATCTTCGCATTTGCGTCAATCCCCGCGACAACAGCATGTTGACAAGGTATCCTGGCCAGCAACGTATTGAGTTCCTCATAAAATGCATCCTTCGAATTGTCTTCGGCGTTTTCAGGGGGCGCATGAGCACTCACTATCCACAGATTGAATCCTCTGTGATGGGCCAAAGACTCCATGACTCCTTAAGTACGGATCCTAAGGTGTTATGGACCAGAGGCCTTAGTGTGCCGGACGGTTACACCTTTATGCAATGTATGGGATACTTTCGCGATATAGTTGTGCACGCTATATCGCTCGAACGTTCCCTGTGTACACTCAAACGTCTGCTGGGTTCAGTAGAAGCAGGGGCACCAACGAGCAGGTACCAACAGACTTGTATACACACCCCCGCCTATGTAGCCTATTGCGGCCTGATTGCCCTCGGAATCCTCATCAGTCACCACTTTCTTGTGAATTTTAATGTCGTCTGCATACATTTTACAGGTTACACCAAAACGTGAAATAAATTGAGGAAGTTCATACGTATAAACTAAGAAAATTGTGGAACTCCGCTCTAGGCCGAATACACCGAGGAATACACACCATCAACTTTAACTTGATAGGTCCTATCGGAAAGGAAGTTTTGCGCCCAACTTATCAGCAGGGTATTAACCCCAATGACGTTCATTTTTGAAGCAGTTTTCGAATTGGGACCTCGTTGAAAGCCTTTGAAAAATCAAAGTAAATCACATCTGTTTGACTCTTGGCCTCCAAGGAGCTCGTCCAGTCAATCAAGGAACTTAGTAGAGAAGTCTCCACTGACCTTCCTTTCAAAAAGCCGAACTGATTCTCCGATATGATGTTGTTGTCTTCGAGATGTTTTACAAGGTGTTCTCGAAAGTCCTAGAGAAAATTGAAGTTATACTCACATGTCTGTAGTTTCTAGGATCACTGAGTGGAGGTTTCTTAGAAATAGGGGTGATAAATGCGTGTTTCTACCTTTTAGGAACATCGTACCTCATGTAGCTTACAATTAGACTAAAGATGTGCTCTAATAAATATATAATAAACTGGGGAATTTCCTTAACGAAATTGAGAGGGATGAAATCAGGTGAAGTTTTTTTTTAAAGAATTTGGCCATTTTGACAGAATTTCGAATTTCTTCTCTGTTATCATAAGGAATTATCCATCTGAGGAAAGCGAGAATGCGAGGCGTTCTCAGATGGAACTAATTCCGAATCGACTTCTTGGGGCACGTTGAACATTTTCTGGAACTCGTTTGCCAAAAGATTAGCTTTTTCAGAAGAGCTTGAAAGAATGTTCCCGCTCTCATCCAAAAGATTTGGAATAGAGTTTCTGTCACCAGTACGGGAACCCACGTATCTATAGAACCTGTTCTTGTCATTCCCCTCGATAACTTTTTTCTCCAAGTAGAGGTTGTATTAAGACAATCCTATTTAGACAGGCCAGACAGATATTGGCATCCAGTGTTCGTCGGTTTTTTTGTTAGTTTTCCATGATACCCGCTCCGAACCTTCGATTTATGTCATGCAATCAATATCATTTTTGAACTTGTATGGTGCCTTCAAGCCGAAGTTCGACGAAATTCTAAAGTATTACCAGCTGAGCGTGTTTGAACAAAACCACCATTTTTTCTCTAAACACAGCAAAGTGATTCAAAGTTGATGGGAAATTTGCACGCTTCATGAGCTACACAGAGGATAATATTCGCAGAAAATTTCAATGAAGCAAGGTTAGCCTTTCTAAACAAATTTCTTGAAGAGGGTACTATGGATCACGACGGGTATTTTTTCTTGAACAATTTCCAAAAATTGATCATTGAATGGCAAAATGGGCACTATACAATACCGCCCGCGACTTTGGGAAAAACGGCGTTTTCGGCGTTTTTTTTCCGCCGGAAAGCGCCGCTTTCTCATAACTTCGTTCAAAATGGTCCGTTCGGGCTGTAAGGCATATTCAGAATCAAAGCATCAAGAGCTCTTCATTTTGAGCTCACACATGTCTTTGCAAACAAGGCATATAGGGTTGACAGAATCAATCGAGCGTACGAAAACTGAAGCTAGATATCAAATTGGTGTAAATATTTGACTTCGTTTTGACCGCAGATCAATTACGAGTTATATACAAGTATGTTGGACCAATTTATGGAGGTGGAGAAAGTGAAAATTGATGATTTCTAGCCGTTTCTGACGCCCCGGCAGACACAGTCATCGGCCTTCGCCCAGGCTCAAAATGCCCGCGACCACAACCACGCTCAATAGGAGACTCTTTGAAACAGTTCCAAACTTCCTGGAGGCATTTCCCGTCTTGCCCCATTGCCGTGATTTTGGCTTTGAAAACGACCCTCGACCACCGACGTCCCGTTCTCGCCTCAAACGGCCCAATCGACCTGAGACTCCTGACCTACAACATTACTTTTTCTAACCTCTTTCAAAATAAGCACAGCGCTAGCCCAAATCCGGAAAACTTGATTTTTCACTTCTTTTAGGATGTACTAGACCAGCGTTTTTCCCGTTTGGCGCCCCAGCAGGCATACAAGCATCGTACTTCGCTCGGCCTCAAAATGCTCGCGATCACAACCAAGCTCAATATATATTCTTTTGAAACAGTTAAAATCTCTCTGGAGGCATTTCCCGCCTAGCGCCACCCCGTGATTTTGGCTTCGAAAAACGACCTCGACCACCAACGTCCCGTTCTCGGCTCAAACGGGATCAATCGACCTGAGACGCGGCATGCAACACTACTTTTTGATCCTCTCTCGAATGAGTTTTGCGCCAGCCCATTCCGGGAAGGTTCGTGGAGTTTCAATTATCACCCTCCACTGCGAACATGCCGGCCCTTCTCGTAACCCTGTGGAGACAGTGGCAGAGATGCAGAGCTGCACAGCGCAGAGAAGAAGAGCAACAGACCACAGATCTGTCGCATCACTTATCTTCCTTAACCCCCCCCGGTAACTCAATTCCAGCACGCGGGCAGTCTCGCCTGGACGGCCGCACATCACAGCGGCCCGTTCTGACAAGCGCTCGAGCGCGGAACTGCATTTTGACTCAAGCACACATAAATACAATATATAACAGTGATGCATGTGTTAGAATGCTGCGTACTATTTGATGTGTACGAGTACTTTTATACACTTCAAGGGTATTTAGTGATCCTCAACTGTAAGCTTACGTATGTTTGACATTTTTCCATCCAAAATTCAATACCGCATTGGGGATTCTATGAGACTCACACCCGCTATACTTAGTATCCGAATCACTCCATTTCGGATATCCGACCGATATCTGAGATTCGGATAATCCGATATCCGAAAATTCGAAAACACGCATTATCTGAATCGAACCAATATCCGGGAAATTTAAAATCGGCATTATCTGAATCGAACCGTCCGAATAAAATCGGATAAAATCGGATAAAACGGATAAAATCGGATAAAACCGGATAAAACGGATAAAATTTGCGTAAAATCGGATGAAATCGGATAAAAAGGATAAAACGGATAAAAATCGGTTGCATTTAGGTTAAATGTAGTAAGTGTTTATATGTGTATGTGTGTATGTGTGTATGTGTGTATATGTGGTGTATGTGTGTTGTAAAGTGTGTACCTAAGTGTGTATGTGTGTATGTGTATGTGTCATGTTTGTGTGTTGCCTGAGGTTTGTTCCGATAATATCCGATCCGCTAATATCCGTATCCGAATCATTGAAAATGGCATTATCTGAATAGATCCAATATCTCGAAATTTGAAAAACGCATTATCTGAATCGAACCAATATCCGGTAAATTTAAAATGGCATTATCCGAATCGATCCATTATCCGAGGAATTACCTTCGATAAAGTATACGCGTTAATAGGCAACTTGTTTTATTTGGACGAGAGGGTGCGAAGTTGTAGGTGGGTGGTAATTTCGGAACGGGTGTGAGTGCGACTCAATAACCCGAATCGGGCCGCACGATTCAACTTACGCCGCTCACACTCCCGTGCCTCCTCTGGCAAAGCTGGGGCGTCGACAACAGGTTGATCCGCCCACCATGAGTCACCGCTGGCCAACGCGCCGATATTCGGCGGGCCCGTGGCCGCGAGTTGTGCTCTAGTCGATGTCGAGCTGTTGCACAGCAATACGGCGGCGAGTTATGATCGTCGTCGATGCTCCGAGCTGTCGTGACAGCTAACGCTCTAGATAAAGGAAGTCATACGACGCATTTTTCAGGCATGCTGTGAATGATGAGAGCGCAGCCGGTTCAATTACCCAAGTTTGCGGAACATCTGGCCCCGCGGCATCTGGCAGGTCCTGCCTATCCGGTGGCTGACCCCAGTGGAGGCTTCGGGGGCGACGCGTGTCGGTGTGCCGCCGCGACGCGTGTTCAGGAGTGCCGACCGCGACGCGTGTCAGGGAGTACGATGCGACGCGTAGTAAGCTAGATGAAACAGTCCTGTAGGATGTGAACTTCTGCTAAATTGGCCGCTGAACGCGTCACATCGAGTTGTCAACAGCCCGAAACGGGCGGACGTCGCTGGCGGTTTATGAGATGACAACTTATCAACCTGTGAAGAAGGAAGATAATTGAAACTCCACGAGTGAGGGGCGTTGGTAAGCGTTCGTTCAGTGCCGTTTGGGAGCGAGGGCGCTCGTTCTCCCGACGTAACACTGTCTCAGTGCCTTGGCCGGCTATAGATGGTCTCCAAAAATCAAAGTTTGATATGGGCTGATAATAATCGAAATACGAATACGGCAGCTTCTTGCGATAGAAATTTGATTCCTGATTTGAGTGGTACGCTGAGATCCGATCAAGTTGCCAAAAATAAGTATTTCAAGAAGCATTTTCGCAAAAGAAAAAAATCCTGCAGAAAGTGCCGAAATATTATGGCCTGAAAAAGGGCCGTAGCCACGAAAAAAGTCGTTGAAATCGGATCAATTAAAATGAACAATTTCAGATTGGCGTCACGCTCAAGATTGACCTAAATGTGTTCCCTGAAACAAACAACCAGTTGAAAACATTGACCAAAGAAACTTAAAATTCTGCTCTATATGCCAAATGTGTTACCGCACCGCTTCGCAGAGCCGGATAAACAGAGTCGAAAAATCAAGTTTGGGATGAGGGCGGTTTTAGCTGAGAAACAAATAAGGCGTTGCCAAGAGCCCGTACGGATCGAAATGATTTGGGGTAGTTTTTGAAAAATCTAAAATCACGGGGGTGGCGCTAGGCGGGAAATGCCTCCAGACAGGTTGTAACTGTTTTAAAAGAGTCCAAGTTGAGCGTAACTGTGATCGCGAGCATTCTGAGCCCGAGCGAAGGACGATGACTCTGTCTGCCGGAGCGCCAAAGAGGCGGGAAAACGCCGTCTTACCACAACTTCAGAAGGTGAAAAATCAAATTCTCTGGATTTGGCTGCCGCAGTGCTTATTCGAAAGAGAATGAAAAAGTAAAGTTGTAGGTCGAGTCTCAGGTCGATTGGCCCAGTTTGAGACGAGAACGGGACGTCTGTGGTCGAGGGTCGTTTTTCAAAGCCAAAATCACGGCAGTGGCGCTAGGCGGAAAATGCCTCCAGGAAGTTTGGAACTGTTTCAAAAGAATCTCTATTGAGCGTGGTTGTGGTCGCGGGCGTTTTGAGCCTGGGCGAAGGCCGATGACTGTGTCTGCCAGGGCGTCGAAACGGCTAAAAATCATCAATTTTCACTTTCTCCACCTCCATAAATTGGTCTAACATACATTTATATAACTCGTCATTGATCTGAACGATCGATAAGTCAAATATTTGCCTCAAATTGATATCTAGCTTCAGTTTTCGTACACTCGATTGATTCTGTCAACCCTATATGCCTTGCTTGCAGGGTAAGACATGTGTGAGCTCAACATGAAGAGCTCTTGATGCTGATTCTGATTATGCCCCTTACAGCCCGAACGGACCTTTTTGAACGAAGTTATGAGAAAGCGGCGTTTTCCGGCGGAAGAAAACGCCGGAAACGCCGTTTTTCCCAAAGTCGCGGGCGGTATTCAAGGATACTTCAGTGGCCGTATTTATGAAACTACGGGAGTCTCTCGAATGGGTGCAAGGTCCGCCCGCCGCGTAGGTACATCGGCTGGTTCCTAAAACCTTCCCGGGAGGCTCTCGTAGTTTTATGAATACGGCCACAGGTAACAGCGGAATTTTGCTGCTGAAACTCGTTCTGTAGAGCAGAAACGACTGAAGATGCAAATTCTGAAAACTTTCCCAAAAATCAATAATCACTCGGGTAGGCCTCACAATTAGTAGGTTCGAACGTCCTATAGTGTTTGGAAGCTTTGGTGGTTTGAATGAATGGAGAAACATATGTAGAAGTACTCAATGCCGCTCATTACTAAAAAGTTACATTGAATTTCAGCAAACAACTCAATAACCAATATCCATGTACGACTTTCGATAAACCTTGGCATCGCAACTCAATAACCACCAGGGCTGGAATTCACGAAACGATAACCACGTTTAGCCATGGCTTGAAGCCTGTCGATTTGCATGCAATGTGGATAACTATGGCTACGCTAGCCATTGTTGAAAAGTAGTTAGCGGTTCGTGAAGTCCACCCAAGGATTTTTTCAATTGGAAAAAATCATTGATTTGAAAACAATTAGAATTTCCCGAAAAGTTACATAACTGGCTAAAATACCAACACTGAAAGCGAAAAAAATGGCGAATTCGGGTGGCGGGGAACTAACGCTTCAACACATTACAACGAGGAGGGCCTTCAGAAGGGGAAGGAGGTCATGCCTTTTCTCTAGCTGAATCCTCAGCATACCGATTAATGGCATGACCCCCACTTAGAGATCCCGTAATAATTTTAGTCTGATGAATGGACGTGACTGCGACGGTAGATCACCGCGCGCGCGATCGAAACCCCATTGGTCTGTGATGCCGCCAACACCGCACGGCCAGCCGCCTGGTCCATGCGTCAGACTAAATCGAATACGGAAATCATACAAGACTGGGTTTCGCAGAAAGCTCAAGAATATTTGCTCTTGATGTCCTCCTTTTTTCATTTTTTTTCATTATATTTTCAAGCAAAAAATCGTGTGAAAGTCATGGCTCACTCAGGCATCCGAATGGTTGGCAAGCAAAACCTTCTTCGCATCTACCTTCTCGTCGCAAAAAGCGATAGAATCGTCAGTATAGAGTAAAGTTGTCATGAGGAACTCCCTGCAGACCAAACGAAGCTAGTCATGAAGTTTTCGCAGGTTATTATTGCGATAAATGATCATCTCTTTTTTTTTTCCTTATCAGTTTCCTCGATTCGTGGTAGTTTCGTGGTGGTTTTACGGTAAAATCCCATCTCTTCGTGAATTCTTGCTAGATTTGGAAATTTACCCAGTTGCAACTGTTTTCCGCCGTCGCTGTTGTGAAACTTTGGAAGTCCCCATTCTGCAAAGGAGGCAGAGTTCGGGTTTTTCCTCCAAACAATGCATTTTGACTTTCTCTTTGAATTCCAAAATTATCCCATGGAAACCTATAATTTTAAACCACTCAAATGACTGCACCGTCTGACAGCCAATGTTTGCATTACTAACCACAGAGACGAAGAGTAGTAGACAATCTTCTCTCATACATACACAATTTCAGTACACAGTGCTGACCAGAGGTCTCCTACGGGAACTGTCCTATCCTTTTCAGTGGCGCGAGCCCGCATGAATGCGAGTTGTTTCGCGATCAAATATGAAAAATATGTGGTGCCCCCTTATGTGAACAGAACTCTTGCGAGTTGCATCGGATCGCTTGTGTAAATCTACCACGTGTGTCAGTAATACTATTATTCCTCCCCATCCAGTTTATACGATTTGTTTCTCGTTCTTTTAGAGCTCTGCAGTTCTCGATTAGGTGTGTAAGGCTCTAATATGTGCAACGTTTTATATGCATGCCCACTTCAAATGAACAGATCATTAATGCACACAGTAAAATAGAATCAGTTATAGGTTGTGGTTAATAGCCATAATGGCTCCCGAAAGTTCTGAAAAATTCAGCATTTTCTCAAATTCTGTTCGTTTTCAAGTCGGAACGGGCCCAAAAATCATACACATGTTATAAATGATGAACTGTATCAATAATAATTGCGCTTCCGTAAAAAAATGCCGATTCGCTTAGATTTACTACACAATTTCCAGATCTCAAAAAATACGATCCCCGAAGCTTCATGATGTCACTTCTTGTTTTGCGATTTCGAAGCATCTTCAGGCCACTGGAAATATCACATTTAGAGTACGATACGACAACAAGATAGCGCCACATTAACTGAAGATCAACCTTAAAGGCACAGTCCAAGCTCAGGGACGAAATCTGAGATTCCCACATAATTGTGAAGTAGACCCGCCCAGTATACCACTTGCCAAGTGCGAGCTCTCAATTCCTCCGAATAAGCGAGATATAGGAGGAAGCCACCCTGGGGCGCCCACCTCGGGAAGCCACTTTGGCACGCCCCTTTTACGATCTTTCGAGCTCAACAGTGGCGATATGAGCGAAGATTTCCGATCAATAGCCCCGTTCTTCCCTTCATTCTCAGCCTCTCTATCCATTCAGGTCGGCTCGCATGCATCGGTTGCAAATGACGGAAGTTACAAGCCACGGACAACTCGTCCACCATGCTTCCATAGCTCAATTTCGGAGTGGCCGTAACTCCGTTCCTAGAGGGCCTTGAACGATTCCAAAGACATCATTGGAATCAGCGTGGGACAGTTTTTGAGATAGACAGCATAACAGAAAACCGATACGGAGGTTGGACTGTGCCTTTAACACACTGAATGGCCCATCACCACAAAGGGGTGGGTACGGGCCGGGATGATCTTAAAACCACATGGGGAGATAGGATCGAATCTCTGACCGTAAATAAGGCCCTACGACTCTCCTATGGTCCTCAAAAACCTCAACGCAGACTTGCGGGTTCTCAACCATTCCTGGTTTCTTAACATCGGATAGTACTGTTGCTCTGCATTTGACTTTATAAAGCTCAGTTTTAACGATGCTTCCAATATTTATATACATAGTATTATAAAATAGTCAGGAGATTATGGAAAATGGGGGCCAATCGCTCTGAAAGTTTACTTCCTAATTCATCCCGGTTGTCCACGCTTTTCGACTTTCGTCCGTTTCCCACACCTGCGAAAACTTATACAGAGTTGACAAGTACTCAAGTTTATCACTTCGATAAAAGTCTTCTGACAATCTTTTTTTGTGTTTTCAAGCCTGGTGGTATATATCAACTCTTTTCGCGCAACTCTTTTCCTATCGAAAGCTCGTTTTTTGCTCTTTGCGAAATCCTGCGGTTTCCGAAATTGAAAAGCAGAAAACGCGCTCGAAAAAGTTGTTGAGGTAACGACATTCTGGGGCCGTATGGCTCCCACTTGAACGCCCACACCTTTGGAAGCGTTAAAAGCGAGTCAAAACTACGAATTCTGAGCTACATCGCGTGAAAAATTTCGTAGTCTCCGCCCGTGAGCTTCGCAAACTCCACCCCCACCGCCTTTCGGTACAAATGCGCCCAGATCGATTGTTCGGATATGGTCACTTTCGCCAGTTTTTGGAGCTTTCAAAAGCTGTACTAGAACTTGTGCGTTCTAGTGTATACCTTGGAAGTTTATTGGCTTTCACAACTACTTTAACGCTAGCTCAGCTACGTGAACCGAGCGGGCACGCTGCGGTGTAACTCGTCCACTTTTGCTCCATTACAATAACAACCCGTTATTTATCCGTTTGCACCCAGTTTTCGTAGGTTTTTTGTTAGTTTCCCATACCACATACTACTGCCGCCGAGCGGCGCTGCAAAGTGTAATTCTATAGTATCAATCACGCGGCGCGGCACGATCAATATTATAGAATGGCACTACGCCGCACTTGGCGACGGTTGTGTACACGACCCCTCATGAGCTACATAGATCACAATATTGGCGGGAAATATCAATAGAGCGAGGTTTGCCTTTTCGAACAAATTTAGTAAAGGTGCTACGATGGACCACGACGGGTATCTTTCCTTTAACAATTTTCAAAAATTGATCAATGCATGGCAGAATATGCACTATAGAATAGTTAAGGTACCAGCGAATTTTCGCTGCTGAAACTCGCTTTGTAGAGCAGAAACGAGTGAAGATGCGAATTCTGAAAACTTCCCCAGAAATCAATAATTACTCACGTAGGCCTCAGTAGGTTAAAAGTTCGAACGTCCTACAGTTTTTGGCAGCTTTGGTGATTTGAATGAATGGAAATACATAAGTAGAAGCACTCAATACTACTCAGTACATACATAGTACTAAAGGGTTCCACTGAATTTAGGGAATTATTTCTTTTACCACCGGGATTTTTTTCAAGTGGAAAGAAGCATTGAATTGCAGACGCTTTTAAAAGGGCATCACACTTGGCCAAAAGACCAGCGCTGAAAGTAAAGAAAAAACTGACGAATTCCGGTGGTGGGGAACTAACGCTGCAACCTAATACAAAGAGAAGGAGGGCCTTTAGAAGGGAAATGAGGTCATGCCATTTCTCTAGCTGAATCCCCAGTATGTCGATGAATGACTGAGTGACTCTTTTACAAGACTTGGTTTTGCAGAAAGCTCAAGGTATTCTGCCTCTGACGTCGATTATATTTTTCAAATTTCGATATAATCGAAGTCGTCCTCACTTCGATTATATTTTCAAGCAGAAATCGTGTGGAAATTCAGGCATCCTTATGGTTGACAAGCGAAACCTTCTTCGCATCTGCCTTCTCGTCGCGAAAAGTGATAGAATCGCCAGAACAGAGTAAAGTTGTCATGAGGAACTCCCTGCAGACCAAACGAAGCTAGTCACGAACTTTTCGCTGATTCTTAATGCGATAAATGATCATCTCTTTTTTTTCCCTACCAGTTTCTTCGATTCGTGTAGTTTCGTGGTGGTTTTACGGTAAAATCCCATCTCGTCGTGGATTCTCGCTAGATTTGTAAATTAACCCAGTAGCAACTGTTTTCCGCCGTCGCTGGTGTGAAGCTTTGGAAGTTCCCATTCCACAAAGGAGGCAGAGTTCGGGTTTTTCCTCCAAACAATGCATTTTGACTTTCTCTTTGAATTCCAAAATTATCCCATGGAAACCTATAATTTTAAATCACTCAAATGACTGCACCGTCTGACAGCCAATGTTTGCATTACTAACCACAGAGACGAAAAGTAGTAGACAATCTCCATTCATACATACATAATTTCAGTACATAGTGCTGACCAGAGGTCTCCTACGGGAACTGTCCTATCCTGGCGCGAGCCCGCATGAATGCGAGTTGTTTCGCGATCAAATATGAAAAATGTGTGGTGCCCCCTTATGTCAACAGAACTCTTGCGAGTTGCATCGGATCGCTTGTGTAAATCTACCACGTGTGTCGGTAATACTATTATTCCTCCCCATCCAGTTTATACGATTTGTTTCTCGTTCTTTTAGAGCTCTGCAGTTCTCGATTAGGTGTTTAAGGCCCTAATATGTGCAACGTTTTATGAGCATGCCCACTTCAAATGAATAGATCAATAATGCTTACAGTAAAATGGAATCAGTTATACGTTGTGGTTAATAGCCATAATGGCTCCCGAAAGTTCTGAGAAATTCAGCATTTTCTCAAATTCTGTTCGTTTTCAAGTCGGATCGACCCCAAAAATCATACACATGTCATAAATGATGTACTGTATCAATAATAATTGCGCTTCCGTAAAAAATGCCGATTCGCTTAGATTTACTACACAATTTCCAGATCTCAAAAAATACGATCCCCGAAGCTTCATGATGTCACTTCTTGTTTTGCGATTTCGAAGCATCTTCAGGCCACTGGAAATATCACATTTAGAGTACGATACGACAACAAGATAGCGCCACATTAACTGAAGATCAACCTTAACACACTGAATGGCCCATAACCACAAACGGGTGAGTACGGGCCGGGATGATCTTAAAACCACATGGGGAGATAGGATCGAATCTCTGGCGGAAAATACGGTCCTACGATTCTTAGATCCACCTATCTCCATAACTAGAGGAATTGAGGTGCGAAACTTCATTCACACTTAGGACTTTATACAAAGTACAGTTAGGTCCGTGGCTTGTTTCCTCAGGAAAACACATTTAAATCTAAACCGCGGCTGCCGGTATGGTAAGCTGATCAGCTGCGCTCTTCTCTTGGCCTGAATCGATTAGCGCGTCAGCCGCGGGTGAGATTTAAATGTTTTTTTTTGAGGAAACAAGCCACGGACCTAACCATACATGTCGATGGTGAAACATGAATGTGAAAGTTCCCGTCGACGATGTCTCACCTTTATTTTCCTAAGGAAGTAAAATGTAACCATATGCGAGTGAGGAAAGAATGAAAAAAAATTTCAAAGTTAACTTGAAATTTTTCGTTTCACAGGTTGTACATTAGATAAGTCGCCTTCTGAAACGTATTAGCTGCAAAGCCTTTCGGAACCAAACGAAGGAAAAAAAGACATCTCACATTGTCGTCGAGCGAAAAGTTCTGGACAGAGGTGTGTGTAAATGAAATTTCAAAATTCGTAAATCGTAAAACGTAATTACGACAAAACCACCGTAAATCGTTAACCATAAATCGTAAATCGTAAACAGCAAACAATAGCAAAACCGACCAAAAATATTATTACTATGGTGAAACTCGAGAAACTACCTACTGTCCTACTGTCCACCGTTTCGCATGCTCAGTACATACATATGTATTAGGTTGTGCTCAGTATTTGCCAGCTACCACGTTTAAAGGCACAGGACACCTAAACAATTAATTCTCAGATTATATGCCTATCTCGGAGAGAGGCACACGCTGATCACAGTGGTATCTCTAGAATCGTCCAAGACCCCTTTGAACAGAGTAATGGCTCTTCAAAGGTGCCTAGATTCTGAGGGTGAAATTTTGGTGGACGAGTTGTCTCAGACCTGTATTTCTCTTCATTCGCAATCGTTGCGCGAGAGCGAGCCAGGATTAGGAGACAATCCGGCAATGGACTGAAGAACGACGTTTTGTTGGAATTCATCCATCCATCGAGCCGCTATCGGGTTCGAAAATCTTTCAGGGGGTCGGGCCTGTGGTGGTGAGCGAAGGGGGTCAGACCTGTGGTGGTCGCTTATATCTCGCTTATTTGGAGGAAATGAGATCTGGCATTTGGCACGTGTTATACAGAACAAGGTCTTCTACACAGTTACATGAAAATCTCAAAATTCATATCTGAGGGTGTACTGTGCCTTTAAGGGGTATGGTACTGTGCTTATCTGGGTCAAATTCCGGTCCGCAATTGCGTCTCGACCCGCTTTGCGGCCGCACGCGCTCGAGTCAATCGAGTTTCCAGCTCCTAAGCCGGCTCGATATGGCTTTTTATGCAGTATTCTTCACTTTTGTTTACTTTCTAGTTTCTAAAACCCACCTAGAGTTAACAGGTCGGCAGCTGCGGCTCTGGAAACTCTTCCGACTCTAAAGTGCGCGGCCGCAAAGCGTGTCGAGACGCAATTGCGGACCGGAATTTGACCCAGATAAGCACAGTACACTTTCTCGCTGTCATGAGCGAAAGGCATGCAATCTAGCACAAATCACGGCGGGACCCGCATCGGAGCAACGGCATCAGATGTCGAAGGAACTCTTATCGCGCGTGAGCTGCAGCGAATTGTCGCGGAGAGATGACATACTGCAAATCTGCTGGAGCCTGTCGCTGTTCAGCGCACTGCGAATGCGACAGGTTGAAAGGATTGGAGCTCCGCTACAGGCGGTCGCTTTGAACAGAGCGTAGCAGCATATCATACCTTTATGGGACCTTCCTACCCGTATTTCTCTGCTTATCCTTATCACTCATTCCACAAATTCTTCCCAGGTCTTGAGAAATCCGCCTGTCCGATTCACCTGTCCGCGTGGGACACTATTATACTACTAACAGTAACACTATTATACTCATAATGCCTCTCCCGAAACGCTATCGCCGTTGTATGCTTTAAACGAGCCAAACTCTTCCCATTTGCTAGCGGAACCGCAAAACCGATTACACAGGCTCTAAGGATCGCACTGATATGTACTCCGAGTTCCCCACTCAAGGTTGGCTCAAATTCGGTGCACATACGTTGAAACATATGGCACTGAGCTTGCTCCAACCTTCAATAGAGATCGCGAAGTATCAGTCCGACCCGTTTCAACTCTACATTAATTAGAGCTCAGTATCAGTCGCCCAGCGCAAAAGACTTTCTCCCCTATATCCACTAAGTCACTTGCAGAATCATAGCTTTATGGTGATGATACTATAGATTATATAAGGCAACGTAAACACTAAAAACGTTTTCTAATTTTTCCACTTTGAGTATAGTTAGGTCCGTGGTTTGTTTCCTCTAGAAAAAAATTTAAATTCAAATCACGGCTGACGCGGGGATGTAAATCTCAGCGGCGGCTTGCTGATAATTATCAGCCAGCCGCTGGTGAGATTTAAACCGCCGCGCAAGAAGCGGTTTGAATTTTAATGTTTTTTTCTTGAGGAAACAAGCCACGGACCTAACCATAGTTTAGTCTCTATAGTTAGGGAATGTAGCCAAAGCGCCCACCAAACGCTTGCATTTGTGAGAGATAACGGTTTAAGTAAAAGAGCGATATTGACGAAGAGAAATTGACTGGAGGAAACGATTTTGAGCTTCAAACGTTTTCGGTAAGAAACGAACGCTCTTATTGTTGATTTTTGTGGACTCTGAGTAAACGTAGTTTACTCAAAAGGCGGGCCAGGAGCACTATATGAAGCAATTTTTGGATAGCTTTGACTGCTTCGCTCGAAGTTTGGACGCTAATCTCGTTATAGGAATTAGGACAGTTGATCTCCATAAAGAATCTCTAAAACAAAGTTTCTCGTGAAGATTGCTTTTAGATTGCATTGAGTTGTAGGTGGCAGCCAGTGAGACGTGCGCGACGCAAAACGCGGATCTGTTATCCAGCGCCTCCAGCTCCGACTATTTGTCCCGCGTTATAATGATGAAATCACGCCAAAGGTTGATAATGGGATCGTGCTGTAGTCACACGCCTGAGTTGGTCTCATCTCCTGACTAAAATGATTAGTATACGCAATGTGGGATTAGAGCAGGTCAATTGGAGAAATCTTGCGATTTACTTCCATTGCATGTGTTTTTAGTTACGAAAATTGCGATTTACGGTGCAAGATGTCGTAAATCGTAAACCGTAATTACGAGGCCAAAAAAACCCGTAAATCGTAAAATCGTAAATCGTAAACCGTAATTACGCACACCCCTGGTTCAGGAGTTGAAAATGATTGTCAGGGCTGGAATTCATGGGCGCAAACTATGGACTACAGTTGCGTGCTGTTTTCACGGCAAACCCAAGTCTGGCTTATAGCTTGCCGTTCATCCGTTCATAAATCCCAGCCTAGAAGGCTTTGTTCAAGCATGGTATCGTTTGAGTAAAGTTTCGGCATTTACTCCCGATTGAGTGTAATTCCTCCATGCCGTCGAAATGGTGCAAACCCCAACTTGGAGTGTATGTATAACCATTCATCGCTTGTCTTTCTAATGTTGCAATGATTAAATGACCCAGGGCATTCTCCAGCGGTGCTGTCGGAAACTATTCGCAGGCAAGAACTGATTGCCATATAAAGCAAAATTTATCCATGTAAGCTCAATCGATGGCTTACCAGCTCGTGGGGTGCCCCACATCCGTAGGACACCTCATTACCCTGTAGCCGAAATCGGCTACAACACTACACAATCGTGTGTGAGGTGCTCCAAATTTTTCACACGTTAAGGTGTAGAGGCGTTTCTCATATCGCTTCAGCCGCGAAGAGGCTTTATATGTATGAGTTTTGCTTTTTTTGCCCTAGGTTCTCTGCACTTCTCAATGGTCTATGCTACTACCTCGCCCCTCCGATCGCTCTTACCTCAGGATTTCGTCCCTCATGAATCCGGCACCAGAGTTGTTCCAGTTTTAACGCCGTTATTTTTTTGGCTGCTTTTAACCCTCTAATTCCGAAGTAAATCAACTGTGATATTTGTTGAAGATGTATATGCTCATCATGCACCGAATGGAAGATTATGCAGGTGGTGCAATCTCTCTATTCTAGCTGGCAAGACCACATATTAAATATTTCACAGGTTTCACTTTGAAAACGATTATGTCTGAATGAATTTTTGCTTTGAGGTGTGTTCGCAACCGACGGGAAGGAACCGGCGACATTTCTGGACCGGTTTTTCGGCCAGCAGAGGGCGTTCCTGCGATAGCGATTTCAAAAATTATAGCTTCACGGAACAGGATAGTTCACGTGGTGTCCGCGTTTATCGTTTTCTTTTTCCCACGAAACGTCTTTCTGAGCACAGATCATCCATCTGTTTCATTATAGCCTATCAAGCTTTCTTCAAACCCCCCTTATTCCGTTCAAACACTATTTGTCTCGCTAATGGCTCTTACTGCATAGTTGGCGATTCGAAATCGAGAAGTGGCGAGAGAAGTACGACCAGAACCTGTTCGATCGGAGCCGATGTGGTGGCGTCGTGATGTCAAAATAAATTTGACGGCTGCGTTTCACGCACCCTCATCGCGATTCTACGTATCATCAGGTTATCAGTCAAACGCCCACTCCTATTTCTGCTGGTCTATTTTTACACATATTTTTCCTTTTCTAAACATAGAGAAAGACGAGGAAAAAGAAGAAGAAAAAAGCCAAGAAATGATACGAGAAAGAGATGGAATTATAGAAAAGGAGGAATCTTTGAAAATTCTTAGAGCGGAAGAATTGAAGCTTCACATCAAAATATTGCAAAACTTTAAAAATGAAGTAATGAAAAAGGCAGAAAAAAGGAGGAAAAAATGAGGATAAACAGTATTGAGAGAATTGAGAGTGTAAGAAAAATTGAAAAAAGATCGTGGTGAGCAGTGCTATCGAACGGTGGTAAAACAATTGCTAGGGTTTAGCTTCAAACAGGAATGTTTGTGGCCAAATTTTCGATGTGCCGTGAGCGGTATAGAAACACAGTACAGTTGGCACCGATCGCTCTAATACTTCGCGTTTCTTGTGCGTTGGCGAAAACTCGGTGCTCATATAAAAGACGAGCACCGAGTTTGCACAAAGGCATAATAAAGAACGCAATGTATCAGTCCTATTTCATACTTCCATCTCCGATCGCCGCGACGCCATGTTTTGAATACCGATCGACGTGCAATGCGATCAATATCGATACTCAGTCATGATCGCATCGCACGACGATCAGTAATCAAAGCACGGCATCGCGGCGATCGGTGACGGAAGTGTGAAATAGGACTGATTACCATGTCATCGCATCGCACGGCGATAGTAGTCTGAATGAAGCCTCAGTGCGATCCTTGCCGACTGTATAGGGGGTTTCAAATTAGCGTCGCTGCGGAAACCGCTGTCGCGGAAATTGTGCAAGAGATGGGTAGTGCTAGCCAGTACTGGCGGTCAAACCCTATGTTTTACTGCATCACTGCAGGGTATACTTATGTCGAGTCGAGTCATCGGGTTTCGATATTGACTGAAACAGTCGACATCGAGTCATTCGGCTTCTCGATTAAAGACAGGGTGCTCGATAAAAACGGTTGTTGAGCTATCCTCTTGAGAATGTATAGCCTTCTCAGACAGTAGGTCTCTGGCTTTTGGCGGGCGGATCGACATCCCGCCCGCCATCTTCCCGCCAGTAGCCAGCGACCCGTCCGCCAGTAGCAGGTGATGCGCCCGCCAGTAGCCAGCGATCCTCCCGCAAGTAGTCAGCGATCTGCCCTCGATGCCACATATGGGTTATTCCGATGGTTCCCACCACGGTCTCCGTGTGCGGGACCACCCCCCTCCCCCCTAGCCGTGGGGACTATTCCTTCAGCTGCCAAAAATTATTCTCCGGCTTCTGAGTGATCCTTCAGAGGTGACTCGAAGTCACCTTCCAGGATCGGCCTCGAATTGCCGAGTGAGCATTCAGTGAGATGGAGCGCCTTTTACATCATCAATGATTGACAAGTTTCACCGCGTAACATTTGAGCGGGCGGATAGCTGGCTAGCAAAGCAGTGGCGGGCGGATCGCTGGCTATCAAAGCCCTTGCGGGCAGATTGCTGGCAGGTTGCGGGCGGATCGCGGCTTCAGAGCTTGCCGGCGATCCGCCCGCTAGCGTGATTAAATTTTCCAGGTGCCGCTATCAGCCCGCCGAAACGCAGCGATCCGCCCGCTGAGACAACGAGAGGCAGCGATCCACCCGGCGAGGCCACGATGGGCAGCGATCCGCCCGCAACTTGCTCTTCTTATCACTGTTATATTTTGCCATCACCGACCGCTCCTCTGCTTACTTCGCCCGGACTCATCCTAGCGACCTGAGCTATAATTCTGGCCATCACAAATGTGGTGAAAAGCTGCAGAAAAAAACGCTTCAGAACAAGTTATTGCTTGGTGTTCACCCGCCTCCAATTATCGAGATTTCTATAAGAGCCTGTCTTGCCAAGTTTGTGATTTCTGAGCATTTGCGGTGACTACTGACTACTTTAACAGCAGAATAAAGGCTAATTAACAAATATTATGGAAAATCTCGTTGATTAATCAAAAACTCGATTAAAGGAAATTTCCAAATTTCGAGCCAGTCGTTATTTTCAAAAAATTTCCGTGTTGCCGAAGTATAGTATACGGAAGTGCGATCTGCTAAAAGCTCCGTTGTGGGGGCTATTTGGGGGCCGAGCACGAATCTGATGTCCGTTTGTCGACTCCCGAATTCTTAAGGTTGGCTAGGCACCGTAAATGGCGTTATGCTCACCATAACCTACAACAAACTCCAGAATATCGACAAACAAACCACAGATTCGGATTTTGCACCAAAAAATTACTGCCACATAGAAGTTTTGAGTCAATTCTGAGAGAATTTTTCTGAACAGCCTAAAAATAGACTGATGGTTACCCTTTACCCTTTCGTAAAGCTTCAAAAACGTCTAGTATAGCTTGGTCCAGTTGTGTCCATACGCAGCAAAATCCGATGAGCGATTCAGAGGCTGCACGTCAGAATTTACCATCTTTTGAATTGTGAGAACGGCCACGCGAGGTTCCCTAATCAGGGAACTGCCATCTCGTGACGAATCCCAACGTTTCAACTTCTTTCAAATGCTCTTTCTATTATGCAGAAACCTATTCTTCTCCTCGCGCGCAATTTGTTGAAACGTTAGCCTCCTCATGCTCCTGACATGAATGACCAAGACATTTGACGGCACTGACAAAAGGTGTTGCAACGCTCAGTTTGATTGCCGACTTGGGGTACTGCGAGTGTTTTCGAATCCAACTTCATGTATCAGTCCCGATTTCTCCCTTTCCTACTTCTCTCTCGCACCCGCTTTCACCCTGGTCGGATAGATTCGCCCGCGCAACACCTCTATCACTCGGCTGTCGCGAAAAACACGTTTCGCCGACGGTGCCGCCATCGGACGCCGCGGCAACTCGGGTTGCAAACAGCAATTAAATCTCTCAAGTACATACAATGCCATGCTCCACGACTAAACGCAGTTCGTATTTTTAGCTCTGCTGTTCCCAATTCTCTGTTCATCGTCTTGCGTTATGTCGTCATATTTTACGTTGCACCACGCGCCCCTAATTCATTTGATGAGTGGGTGATCAGGCAGACTGGCCCAGGACGACAATTGCAAGTTCTAATCCAGATCTGTAAGATTTTGAGAAAATTCTTCTTTCGATTCTGCTACATGAATCTTATCATTGCCGGAATTGTATCCGATAATGGGGTGGTGAGGGGCACCGCTGTTCCATTTTTCGCCATGGAACAGAGACCTGGAATTTTTTACAACTTCTGACATGTGTTTGAGATTTCGCCTGATATTTCCTAAGTTGTTGGAATCTCCTAGGTGGGCGAAATTTCGAAGTGGGGGAAGTGATTTTTTAACTCCCCAATATCACAAACAGCCCCTCATTGCCTTACATGCACTTATTTTTGCTATTTTTTCTGTTTCTTTCATTCAACGTATTTTTTTCGAAATTTCCCGTCATCCTGTCCCTGGTGATGTGCGCTATTTATCAGCGTATTGCATGCAAAATAAGAAAGTCCCTTGCTCTCTTTAAATCATATTCCATCAGCGGAATTCAATTTATTTAGAAAAATAAAATCAACTAAAGAGTGAAAAGTGCTATCTAAGAGAATACTTCGAAATGATTTTTTCAATATTGATTGGATAGAGACTATTCTAAGGGTTGCGGTATGTTTCTGAACTATTTTCTTCAACAGATGGCCTAGTTATACATAGGGATTTCGCTGCCGCTGGCTTCTGCTGCAAGTGGTGAGGCTTCAAAATGGTTCAATAGCAGAGCTCCCGCGGAAGTCAACCGCTGTATAACTAGGCATTCAGCCTTTGTTTTCGAATATATGATTTTAGCTATTTCTATCGATAAACTTTATTTTCTTTGATATGAGTATCCTCCGTGTCATTTTCATAGGTAGCCGCAACGCATATAAGTGGCGCACGCACGCAGAGATTGTGGTAGTGACTATTAATCGAATGATATCACTTTGTGCCGCTGCATCGCGGCTTCCTGCAGAAGGCAATTAAAGCATTTGTGAAGAGAAACCCTCGAAAAATTTTGTCAGACGCATTTTAAAACAGAACTCCTTATAGTATTGAACTCCCTACTTTTCATCAAACTCCGCCCCCGACTGAGAAACTCACGTCGACGGGACAACTGACTGTCACGAGAAGTAATCGCGTTGGGTGAAAACCGCCTGATTGCCCTGAGAAGGTGCAATCGCCTGTATCGGTCAACTTCTCCTATGTCAGAAGGAAAAAGGGCCTATTTTAGGGCTAGAATTGGGATTACCACTCACTTGTCGAGGGGTTTGATCAGCATATGTGGTATAAAAATTAGCAGACCTCCTATAATCTACTGAAAACAAATTGAAGAATGCTGCCTTGAATAATTTGAAACATCACGATTGCATGATGCATTTTTTGGAGTGATAATATCGTTCTCTGTTTTCTCATTCCTCTTTGTTTGTCATCGAATTGTTTGGCACAGCTGTTCATCTTTGAAATATAGGCCTATTGGTGCGGTCAACTGAGGCTCCTGCTCATTCTCTGCCACATGATTCCTTTATTTTTTGCGACTTTTTTGTCTGTCATTTCTGTCCAATGTGGGGATGTTCTGAAAAATGTACGACACATATCAGTATATCAGGATATGCTAATCAGTGGAATATTGGGACCCTGACTTTTATTTGAAGCTGAACTTGGTTAAAAACCGTTCAGAGGGGGATATCCATACAACACTGCAGCCCTTTCTTCGAGAGGAAACTGACCATTCTCCCTTTTTTATTTAGCTCAGACAGTAACAACGGTCGGACCGACGCCGCTGAAAGGCCTCTCCGGGGTAATGGCGGGAGCATTTAAGCCAAAGGCTCGCCGGGCTGATCGCGGCAAGATATTAGGGCTCCGGTCGCACCGACGACAGTCAGAAAAGTTTCGGTCGGATCGCGGGCCCATGCGTAGTTCGTTGGTTGGATCGCTGGCAGTGTTTCAGCATTGTCTCCAAGGCAGGTTTATCCTAGGACCAAGGTGCTCGGATTGTAGGGTGGGCGTTGTTCAGCCCGCCATTCGCCCTCGGTCCGACCGATGTTACTGTCTGAGTAGGTCAAACTCACATCTTTGATTAAGAAAAGTGTGAACTTTGTGAACAAACTCCACAGCTTTTGAAATTTAATTCTGGTTTATACCATTACAGTATTTCGTCATAAATACAGTGCGTTCAGAAAGTATAGGGACACCCCCGAAAATCGAGGTTTCCAATAAAACTTTGTGTTGGTGATCAATACTGTTCATCAATGAATTCAGCATCATGGAAAACCTATGCTTGACTATTTATATAACAATTGTGAAATTTTGTAAGATTTTATCTCAACTTTTAGAATTTTTCGCCTTTCAGAAAGTATAGGGACACCCTTCGAAAATTCAGATTTTTTAATCCAAACAAAAATTCCCGTTGCAAGTTCGCTACATAAACTCAAGATGAGTACATGTGATATCTTTATTCCAAAAACGGCTTGTGGTACTGGTCCAACTGCTGCTGAACAAGCTCAAATTCGTGCGCTCAGCGTTTCCGGGTTGAGCCAACGTCGAATCGCTACCTAGCTCGGAAGATTCGTCAACTGTATTAACCAGTTCCTGCGAGATCCAGATTCCTACGGTACTGCAAAGCGTACTGGACGGCCGAAGAAGATCAGCAATCAAGATTCGCGGAGAATTATTCGGCTCTGCTCCAACAGCACACTGTTGCTGAACCAGATTAAGTCTGAATTATCGCTCAGCGTTTCGAAAACGACAGTCTGGAACACCATAAGTGGCGATAAAAACAGTGATGAAGGAGGCCCCGTCGTTATCTGCAAACCATAAAGAGTCTCGACTTGAATTTGCAAAGAGGAACATGGCAACTGATTAGGCAAAGGTAAGGCAGTCTCATAAAATCCGGAAAAAATCGAGAAATGACGCAAAAAATTTTTACGTCATCTTTACCGACGAGAAAAAATCTAATCTTGACGGACCGGATGGTGCTCGTTCCTACTGGCGAGATCTGCGCAAGGATCCATTGATTTTCGACGGAAAGACGGAATTTCGGCGGTGGCTCGCTGATGTGTTGGGGAGCATTCAGTAGCGAAGGTGCTTTGGAATTGGCCTTCACTTCTTGTCGCATGAACTCGGAGGAATATCAAGAAACTCTTCGCACACATCTACTGTAATTTTTGTCCGGAACACGACGTCAGCGTTTCACTTTCCAGCAGGACAACGCGGCGGTAGATGTGTCCAGGTCTACAAAAACCTGATTTCTACGTCATCAAATCCGTTTGTTGGAATGGCCCGCGTGTAGTCCAGATTGTAACCCGATAGAGAATATCTGGGGCATACTTGTGCGCCAGGTTGTGCCAACAATAAGCAGTACAGAACGGTAGACGAGCTGAAGGTCGCTATCCTCGAAGCGTGGGCCAATCTGGATGAAAACGTCATCGCCAATTCGATCAATTCTATGCCAAAGAGAATTTTTGAGATCATTGCTAATGGTGGTGCAGCTATTCCATTTTTGTCAAGACGAATATATTGGGGAAACCGGTCGTTTTCTATGCACACGCGTTGGAGAACATCTTGCGGGCCTAAGAAAATCCAACCCTGCCACGCCGTTGGGCACGCACCGTAGACTGTGCCATGAGGACCTGGAGTTTGAGGTTACCGTTAAAATTCTAGCGCGGGAGCCACAAACTATGGCACGCAAGACTCTCGAAGCGTTTTGGATAACCGCCAAAGATCCTAAAATGAACAGGAAAGAGGAATGTCTCGCCTTAACAGCTGAGCTCGCCCCGTTTCTTGACCTCTGTAGATTTTGACCTCAACGTCTTCATGTCAAGGACGCGCATCTTCTGACCACCCACTGCACCTACCACTTAGGGTGCCCACTACTAACTTGGCTCGGCGCAAGTAAGGTGAGCATTCTGTGATCGTGTTTTTGCTTTTTTAGGTACAAATCTTGTGGTTATTTCGGCCTTTGTTCTTGTAATTTGAAAGGTTGCTAGGGAGGATATGTCGCATTTGTTCTTGATTCTTCCAGGTTCCGACGAAGGCGATATAGCCGAAACGTCAACCGAATAAATCTACTAACGTCTTGGATTTGGCTCTACTAACATCTCACACATACTAACGACCAACCATGCCAAGATTCACAGAAAATCGTACATGGAGTATTTCATTTTAGATTGTATGTTTAATTCTTTCTTTGTTCAATAATTTTTGTTTTTGTGTTGTGTCCCTATACTTTCTGAACGGCGAAAAAATTTGAAATTTGAAATAAATTTTTGTAAAATTGCTCAGCTGTTATAGAAATGAACAAATAGAGGTTTTTCACCTTGTTGAATTCATTTATGAGCAGTATTGATAGCCAAATATAACATGATTTTGAAAACCTTGATTTTCAGGGGTGTCCCTATACTTTCTGAACGCACTGTATATTAGTTTTGCCGTCACATTGCCCGCTGCAGTGAGTGCACTGATTTCCGGTGGGGAGGGGGGTCATGTACACATTATAGGATCGACTTCGACCAATGATCGGCCAATGGCCAGCCCACTGTCTCGGCTATAGCTGGTCGACGCCACCCCCCCCCCTCCCCCACTCGACGCGTTCTCAGGAATTTCTGAACAAGTTACCTGAGGCATAAACCCAAGCTGCATGATGGCTTCACACAACTTACTTCAAGTTCACATGTAACTTGTTACGCGTAACTTGACCATATTTTTGATTAAGATATCATGTAACTTGCTCTAATAATACACAACATTGCGAGTAATTCGCCCCGTTGTTACATGTTACCCGACACCAACACGCGATGCGGCCGGCACCGACGCGCGAAGCGTTCAGCACACCGACACGCAGCATGCTCGCCGAGCATGCCGGTGGGTGCCAGCGGCTAGGTGGTGTCTCCGGCCGGTGTGCGGGCCGAAGTATCTCAAACGTGGGTAATTGACCCGAAGACGTTAACGACATCCTACTCCTGCTTCTGGAGTGCGTCGTACCTCCCAAAGAAACAGCCCGCCCCAAGACAAGTTACATGTGCGATACTTGACTTACTTGACTTAATCGGTTGGCTTTCGCCTGACGCGGTCATTCCGCATCTTCACCGAGGTGTGCCGTCCTAGTAGTCAGCCGTGTCCATTTTTCACGGTCTTCAGCCACAATTTGAACACATTCCATCCAGCTGCCACTATTCCATTTCCTGCGAAACGAAACATCGCGCCTGAACTGTCTTGCGATACAATAACACATTTAAGTTAACCTTCAGTACTTCATGTCACGTGTAAGTCAACTCGCACCGTGCAATATACTAACTTTTTTGAAGGTCACATGTAACTCAAAGTTATGATAATAAGTCGCAGGTAACATGTTCAGAGTCGTTAATGCGCATGTAGGTAACTTTATTAGAAATTCCTGAGCTGATCCATGATTCCACCACAAGAACTCGTTCCCACTGCGATTTTTGATGCCTATGAGCCCAGAAACATGACTGGTATTCTACATTATGTGCACATTCTTATGAGAATTCGGTGATTTCTATAAGGTTTCGTTTCCAATTCCATTTATTCGATCAAAAAGTGTAGGAGGCCACTAGCGCAACTTGTTAAATGGATATTTTTAGCTTCTTTTTTATGAGCCGCCTTAAGGATTACATGATTTTCTTCGCAATAATAATTTTTCGTTGAGAACGCTATTCGAGTCGAGTTTTTCGTGTGAGGACAATGTGTTCAAACCTGCTGAGGATATTTTCATCGTCGCCCATAAACATCTGTGTGATACCTGACCATGTGATTCCACACACAAACAGATGAAGTACAGGAAGATGACTGGCACTCAGCCCAACAATGTTTTTCTGGCCGCTAGAGGCTTCCCCTGAACCACTCGACAGCGCCCTCCCACATGTGTTCGGTAATCTAATCATTTATCGATTGCTTGAATATCTAAAGAACAGTTATTAGAGATTTCGGTATAGAGTTTATTTTTCTTCCATTGTGCTTCCTTAACAAAATCTTTGTTTTGCTCTGAAGATGCACTTTCAGCTCTTTTCTGTTGAAATCGATTCCAATTGCTAAAAGTACACCGAATTTTACGCAGCCTTCGTAAAGTCGATCATAATTCGTTTAATTTTCAAATATATTTCTTGATTAAATTTCTCAGTTTTCCATCTTTGGCAGCTTTCAATGGTTTCATTTGCAACAATGGTTACGAGTCATAGAGTTTTACGATCTTGTTCTACACAATTTTTTGACTTCGACCCTCAGTGATTCTCCGTAGTGGCCTGCCACGCACCTTAAAAGGGACTGCTTTACACTTCCCGTGTATATTTGGAGAACCATGTTGTCGTTGTTGTAGGTCTGGCACAGTACATAAATGACGTACTGCCTGAATTCCAACTTGGGGTTATTTAGGGCGCTGAACCCAAATCAGGGGTCTATTCCTCGCCAGATTCAGGGCTACTTCAGGTTGCGGTAGGCATAATGTCTTTTAACTGGCCTTACTTATCTTTTTTTTCGAAAATCGAAGAGTGGACCTCAAATTCGTGTTCAACCTCCCAAATGAAACCCACAGAGAAATTTTGAGTCAAATCTGAGACTTTTACCGAGCTATCGTATATCCCCGTAACCTACAGTTATTTATCGAAAATCGATAAACGGGTTGCAGATTCGTGTTAGACAGCACGAATAACCCCTATGTAGAAGTTTCAAGGCGATTTCATGGTAGCATTCTCGAAATCGTCAGAACTCGCGTTTGGCCATCAAAATTTCCCCCATTTTGAAGCCTCCAACCAATTCAGGTGGAATTTTCCAATTATTGACAAATGGGCCTCAGATTCGTATTCAGCACCCAATACTACCCCCAGTAAAAACTTTGCAGCTCAATCTGAGACAAATTTTTGAGCACCCTAAAAATTGCCATTCGTGTACCCCTTTTACCTGCGCAAAGCTATGAAAATGCTCACTTTTGGAAATCTCCTGCAAAGTTCTGAGGCATTTACGGGTTTTGGAAAACGGATTATCAATGCTGTGTCCCATACCGACAAGTATCAAAACACGGTTTTGTGAAAGCCCACCGGAAATGTACGGCAAGCCCTAGGTATTCTGTGGTGATTGACCATTGTTTTCAATTGTTGGGAAGCTGCCTGAGACCCGTCATATGTAGATTTCTGAAACAATCTAACAAACGTCCGATTTGCTTTCTAGTAATTAAAATAATGATTTTTTCGTAATTTCTATTTCGGTTTTTTTGTTATTACTTTCATTAGGAATGATGATTTGTTTAGAAACTTCGATTCCTTTAGAGATTTGAAATATTCCGTTTCTCTTGAGCACCCGATTTATTCAAAAAATCAGAACAGTGGTTATTTGGAATGTTGGTATAATTTCAGGCCATACTAAAAATACTCTGGAGTTTTTTAGAGGTTGTTCGATGGTATGAGATATCACAGGAAATACGAATTTCAAATATAATTCCCAAATGAAATTGGCGTTGAATGCCTTTGTCGGCCCATGTGTTTCCCGAAAAAAAAAACGGTCCCGATCTTTTTCATAAACACTGCCCTGAATGTGATGCTAGGTTTACAGCTTACCTTACCTTCTCAATTGTTAGCAGCAGTTTTATCTGCTTTTTCTTCGTCGTTTTGACTATTTTCTTTTCCAAAAAAATTGCCTAACCTCTGTATTCGTTAGGCGGAAAACTTTCAACGTTTTTCGTAATCACATTTTCGAGACGGGAAAACAACTCTCACCCCATTTCCCTTCACCCTAAACTCATTGTCAGGCAGCACCTCTGATGTTTGAGTCTTTGAACTCCCTAGCAACTCGCAACATCGCAATCGCGCCTGCAAACCTGGAATCGAAGAAAACCTGTTTGAAGTCTATTCTACAGTCGTACCATTTGTCTATTCACATACATGTATAACCTCCTTGAATAAACTTAGAATTACTGTCCATATATTTTTTTTCAAAATTTTCAACTTCTATTTCACCCTATTTTTTTCGTTTTCTCGTTCGTGACTCAGAGCGAACCTTCTGAAAGGAAAAAACCTCTTGGGCTCTTCCGATTAGTAACCCATTGGTAATTTCCGCTCGGACCGTTGGCGGCTAATCTATCCTCTCACTCAGTCCGGGGTTAAAAATGATGCGATGCGGCCCCATAGGAACATGCCACTTAGCATGCACTTAATCGGCATTCGATCCATTTCCCACACAGGGTTATGCTAATTCTACATGGATTTTCAACTTTTGCATCCCCGGTTTATGATTGAACACCTGTTACGACCGGCGACGTTCACTGGCTGACATTACAGCCAGGGAGGGCTAGTCCAGGCCAGGCTATCGCAGCGTCGCGCGATCGACTACAGCCATTTCCACATTGATTTTTCCAAAGATTTTCTCAGCTATTTATTGATTTTATTGATTTTTTATAAGGATTATACTTCTCATACAGTAATACAGTGTTTCCCTTTGGAGTAACTGTCGGCGTACGTGTGAAAAGAACCAGTTATTACTGAGTTTGTCTACTGATTTATCATCATCATGTGTCATTCCGCTGCTGTTAACTATACGAATTAGTTATTGTTCGTGAAAGTTCCGCAATGACTGTTTCTAGACATACTAATTGCAATTAGGAAACCTTTCTGTGCCTGTCTATGATACTCCTGCTGCTTTTTCTTCCATTTTCCACTGGTCTTATAATTTGTTACTACAGTATGCCTATAGCCTACCTTGAGAGTTTAAAAAACTTGCTTGGCTGATTGTTCATATCCTCAAATGGTTCTTTTTTACCGTCAATAAATAATTCAAAGTTGGCGCTTCAAAAATCCTGATGAATAAATATTTTGAATATTCCGTTTCCAGAGTTGTCGAATGGATTGACGATCTGAGCACACACCGAATAATAGTCGACCAAAACTCAGAATTTTTTGTGACTGATTATTCAACCATTGAACAGTCTCTGAATAACTACAATGTGCATGAGTGAAGTCGAATGTTTGCCGAATGAATTGAATTCTCAAAAATCGATTCTTGATTTTTCTGATGAATCTGTCATTTGCAGCGCCGAAATTTTTGATTTCCAAAAAAACCCAATTGCTCCAATCAAGAATTTTATTGTATTTTCGATATATCTAATGGAATTGATATTCATTTTATTTTGTATCTTAATTTGTTGGTAGGTTTCACATAAAATTATGGTTGTTTCATTTATTTTACGGACTCTGAGTAAAAAAAATTCAAAGTTTGTTAATTAATTATACGAGTTATTCCGTTTGGTTCGCCCCAAAATCATGAAAAACGTGAAAAAGAGAAAATGGCGTAAAAAATTCTGCAATGTACATGTCTTGAGGGAATTCCGGTTCGTGCTTGCACACAACCGCTGTTGCACCACATAGCTCAACGATGGTCGTGCTGAGAACATGAAAGGCACTGTTCATTACAAACATCATTGTTGAGTAATCCACTTTAGTTGTACCGGGTCCCAGAACGATTTGGTGCGTTGTTCGCAACTGCAGACCAGAATTTTTTTGTATTTTCTTCATGGACTCTCACTGGAAGCTTTTTAGAGCCTAAAAAAGCCTATAAGGCCCATTCACCCTAACTTCACATATTTTATCAATACACTTCAGCGACCTGTGAAATTTTGACTGAAAATGAACTGAACATTTCCCCTATATTTCCTGAAGTGTTCAAATGAGTGAACTTGCTGGTGCAAAAGTGAGAAAACGAGTATATAGAAACAGAAAATGAAGGAAGACGAGTTTTTGTGGAAGGAATTCCAAGCAAAATATCTAACCTGATCACGAAAATGCTGGAACAACCTGTAATTTCGATGAAACCCATTTGCAAAGTCAACAAGCTCTCTCTCTTAAACTTTTTCTTCTCTGTGAAAAAAATGGAGAGGAAGGGATATTTGGCTTTACTACTGCTTCTTGTCCGGGAATTTCACAGCCGATTTCACATGCATTCAAGTTCGTCAGCCATCTGTACCTCCAAACCATTTTGACATTCATCTTGCTTTTTTGTCTAAATGCATTTCTCGTGGATAAGAATAGCATTAGATTAATGACCGAGGAGTGCAAAGCGAAAGGACGCCATCGGGAACCGGTCTCGTTGAGGTTTCGTTTTTTTTACTCTTTGAATTCAATTTCATTCTTGAGTAAAGTGGCGGCTAACCGTTAGAAATGTTCGTCTGTTCGAGAAATTGATTCCCCATTCTCCCACTTTGGACCTACCAATTGTATTAGTTTTCGCAGCAGTAAACTAAGTACAGTAACCCACTGATTTATACGGTCACATGTTTGTTCTTCTCTATGGATTATGGATTGGAAAAAGTGGAACTTTGTCAGGAATTCTCATTTATCATTCATTTCTCTGCACGCAAATGCTCTGTAATCCTTGTGTGCCGGCGTTGACTCGCTGAACAGTAACAAACAATGCATTCTCTCAAGTATTCGGTACAGTGTACAAGTTGCACTTCGGCAGGTATTTCGCCCTCGACTGGGGTGGTAGATATACTCACTCCAGAACTCAAAATGTTTCGTTTGTGAATTACTCAACTCCTTTTTCCCATGTTCTTTTTCTTATTTTTCCTTACAAGTACTAAATATTGCTAGATATGTCGTGAATATTGCTAGATATGTCGTGAAGGTGTTTTCTGCCGAAGATATAGAGACTGCGTGCAGCATACATGAGCTCGGAATGATGTAGACTGCACCAACCCGTCAAACGATCCCGCTTTGACTGTACAGTAGCGGGTGAGTGAAAGTATCATACAACCCAGTGTTTATCATGAAGACGGTGTCGAAGTTTCTGCCGGAAATAGAATGTACCGGAGTCCATTGCAACTTTAATGGCGAAAGAGCAGCTGGAAACGAGCCGTAGTTAGCCCAAGGCGACCCTGAAACGTGCACTCGCTATGCCCCACCCGCCCACCTCCTTGTTGGCCGTTGAGGGAGTGGGCGGGGCGGGCATAGGACAACCAAGTTTTAGGGTCATACAGGACTGTCTGTGGCTTATTTCGGACGTTATTTCGCCATTAGTGTTGCAATAAATCCCGGCAAGTTTAATTTTCGGTGAGAACTCGAAAACAGTTTTTATCATGAACACTGCCTTTTCTAGAAAATGGCGCGTGGCATAAATTTCTGATTCATGGACCACACGATCCATGAATATATTCTAGCAACTCCATACTATCAATATACGTATGTTTTCATATGTTGAATCCTAACACAGTCGGCATATGAGCTTCGCGTTATCCACCGGACGTGTTAAAGACAGTGGTCGCGCTCAAATAGGCTCGCCTTCTTCTCCTCTCTGAACCCTTTTCTGGACATAGAGTAGTAGAACCTATGAGAAAAAATCGCGAAAAAGCGCTGTTCCAGACCAAATTTGAAGCCTGAACTTCCTTGTCTTTTGATGGTGGACGAGCCCACCCCACATGATCGGCATCTCAGGTACTCAGGACGACGGCCGGCGAACCTTTCTCAGCTGGCCCGCGGTCTCCGTCCTCCGGCCGACCGCTTTTGGTTCGCCGGCCAGCCGTACGTCGACGGCCCGCCGACGTTTACCAGATGGCCCGCGATCATTCATTGTATTATTGCTTACCTCGAGCATGTCACCCCGGCCCCACGGCGGAGAAACGCCCCACCTCGGTCCGCCGCAGTCTGTGGTGAGGAACCACCCTCCCCGCGTATCACGGCAAAAACCGCCCCCCCCCCAGCCGTGGAGATACCCCTATCCCATCAGCGGTCGAAAATATGCTGGCCTCCGGAGAGTGACTCGAAGTCACCTTCCAGGGCCGGCATTAGAATGCCGATTGAGGACTCTAGTGAGATGAGGCGCCCTTTATACCGACTGTGCACGTGATAAGCACGTTACGATGTGATTAATCGTGATCATTATCAATTGTCTTTACAACCGGCCGAATTGAAATTGGCGTGGCGTGTTTTGTGGTTCGCGGGCGAGCCAATATCCGCGCTGCGTGTGCGTCGCATACAGCATGGTTCGCCGCTGGCCGGCACCCTCGAAATGTGGGGCGCCGGCCGTCGTTTACGGCATAGAGGTTCGCCGGCCGTCGCCCTGAGTACCTGAGATCGATGATCCCTAGTATCAAGGACAGCAGCTGGCTTGAAATTGAATTTCAATCAATGAACCTTCGGATTAATGTACACATCTAGTCAAAAACATTGACTGAAGTGCTTGCTTTCATTGTTCAACTGTTTTATTCGGTAAATTTGCATTTATTTCTTCCTTTGAGTGTCGATGATTTTCGACTGCTTGGCATGAGACTGTGACCCTTCTGTGCACGTGTGCACGAACTGGAAGTTTAGGGTCCTAATAACTCTAATTCTAGCCCGTTTTTCACCGCGCTACCTTCATAGTTTTTGAGCTGTTTTTGATCTGAGCTGATTTTTGTAGTTTTTTCGATAACGTTTTTCATCGTGACCACTGCCTTTAATCGCCTATCACTGCTCACATGAGCAGATATTTGCATAGCCCTCTTGGCTTTTTTTTTGCTATTGGGCTCACGCTGTAATGTAAATTCTCTGCTTTCTACTTGTTTCTGTTCAGTGGTACCAATGGATTTTTGTGATTGTATTTCAAAATTCGATTCAGAAGAAAACCTTCATTAGCAGTTATATTATAAAAGAAGTTTTCGATGGAAAAATATTTCCCGGCTTGTATGCTCGTTTGGAGATTGGAAACTGGTTTCATTGTTAGTGACAAGAATGTCGTTCACCGCGCGGAAATATGAAATCAGCTGTACTTAATTATTCAGGCCAGATGATTTGAGCAGCCCAAAACGGTATTTTCCATTGAGATTAGCCACTACGTCTAACCAATATATCTGAATTGATAGTGCGTAGTGTGATTGCATGCTCCCGGAAAACAATCCAAATTTTCGTGAAGTTCCGTATGCCGCACCTCATCGCTTGCTCTATGTAGAGTGCGTTACGCAAGTACGCGCGTGACGCGAGGTGTAGTATGAAGTGTTTTTTAGCGCGCGTATGGCCTGGGAAGCAACTATGAACCCTCCAGCGGCACCACCATGGCAATGACGAGTGAGTGACACCCGTGGTAGAAGTTTCCATAGTTCACCGTTTTTGCTGCGCGTCACATGCGTGCCGCGCTTGCGGTGAGGACTACGAAAGGTGCCTAAAAATGTCAGTTAAAGCGGTATTAATGGTAGGGTAGCAATATTTTTGTCTCAAGCAGCTATTGAATGAGCATTGCAAGATACAATAGTTACATTCCACGTTCGACTTTCCATAAATCTCGGCATGGTAGTATCTCGTAGTTGTATTCTTGAGCAGTAGACCGAGAATTTTCAGCTTTATTCGGCTAACGTTTCGTCAATCACGACTTCTTCAGAGCCTTTAGTGTCCAGACTGGAGTGTGCCAGACACCCTCAGATGGTCTTAGATGGCGTGATTGCCGAAACGTTAGCCGAATAAAGCTGAAAATTCTCGGTCTACTGCTCAAGAATACAACTACAATAGTTACATTTTAGGGAAGAAGGTGTATAATAGCGCAGGACTTGTAGTAGTAGACTAGGCTAGTACTCGGGTAGCCAGGCAGGCCGTCTGCCCGGTTGGCGGGCACGAAAGCTTAGGAGGCGACTGCCGTTTGACGCCCACCTGACATCCTCTTTCAGACGGAATTCAGCAGCATATGCTGAATCAAAATCCGGCAATCTGGAGTCAGGCGCTTGAGGTGTAGTTCTCAATCCTTGTTATAATGTCCTTGGATCGCTTCGACAGATAGGGACAAGGTCCTTAAACCCTTTGCTTTGAGAGAACGGGAAACGAAGACAGCGTCCTACCTGGTAACAGCTGTGAAAATCACCCTTCTCCATTTTCATTGGATGTTTTTAAATGAAATTCCTTGAGTTCCTCCATAGTCTTCTTTGCAAGTGTTTGCGTACCCCGTGACACGCCCGATGATAGCAATTCATTTTCGAACGGTGTGAAAAAGTCGCGTCGACGACGTACCGACTTTGCTGTGCCTTGCCTTTCTCGAGAACACTCTTGAACATTTTTCTGGGCGAGCAGAGGCGGTTTGCGCACGGTTCAACCAAGTATTAGATAGGTACGGGGATATTTCACCAAAGCGAAAAAAAGGGTTCCCAAAACTAACTCGAGAACTTTCTCGCATATTAACTACAGTCGGTACGGATCGCACCGATACTTTGCGTTTCTTATTTGGCGCATATATGATATAACATGCGAGCACTGAAGTTGCGCCAGCGCGCAGTAAGGAAATCAAAGTATGTATTAGTGCGATCCGTGCTGAGTGTATGTGGTTCTGCCTGATTATCCTAGGCGAAGCCTTTCCAGGTGGCTTTTTGTGTTTTGAGCAGCAGGCTATGTGACTGAGTTCGTCTCTTCTGTTTTTCTTCTCTCTGGTGTCTGAGAAGTAATCCAATGAAAATCGGCCCTGTCGAGTGACACTATCGCCTCTACTTTCGTGATGGATACAGCCCACGGCAACGAAAAAAAGGCAGTAGTGCAGTTGCGTACTTTCTCTAATTGTAAGCGTACTGTAACTAAATCCAGTTCAGTTGCGTTTTTGGTATCAATCGGTGAAGAAACAGCTGATGATTTTTTTCGAGATCCTTACCGTTTTCAAACGTTTCAGTGATTTTTTTTCTAAAAATGCGAGAGAAAAAAAAAAGAAAATTTGTCGTCGACCACCGCACTTGGGTGCGCCTCTGCTGACTTTTCGCCATTATCGACGGCAAATTTTTAGGTTTTCCCTGATTTTGGGAAAAAAGCATTGTAAACGTTACAAAGTTGTAAGTAAAATGTGCAATCACCCCACCGCCTTTTCCGTTCCCATGGGCTGTACACACAGTCGGCACGGATTCCACTGGTAGTACATTGTGTTTTTTGTTGTGTGTTGGCGCAAACTCTGTGCGCATGTGTTATAGCATACGTGCACTAAGTTCGCGCCAACGCACAATAAGGGACGCAAAGTAACAGCACGATCCGTGCCTACTCTATGTGTCCCTAGATTCACGAGGTGTGAGTGACCAACATGATAAGTCCTCAATGTGTGCCTAGCATTCACCAGTGTTAGTCTTTCCATTGCCTCAGTTGACTGCTTCTTATTACAATCGCGGTCGCAGAACATTTCTGCTGCCCATATGACAACCAAGGGACAACATCTGGCTCAAATCCATCGAATATAGTGCTATAGCAGGGTTGCTTGCTATGTCTTGGATGACATAAGTACTTTTCAAATAGAATAGAGGTCTAGTCTGCGTTCAGAACAGGTGAAACTGGGTCCTTAATCGGGATGGTAGTTTTGAACGGGGTACGATTTTTCAGCACAGTTTCATTTTCGTCTCACTCTAATATTATCGTAAAAATCGGTATCCGTTCCTTTCATGAAACAAGAGCAGGGCAACTTACATGACGTGGGCGGGGTGATCCAATGGGTCGGCTGGTCCACGAGATTTTCGCCCACTTCCTGGCCGGTTTTCGTCGTACTTCATTCCTTACTCTGCTTAGACGGACCCAAAGCTCATACTTCTGCGAAAAAACGGGCAAGTTTTCATTGTGAACACTGCCTTCAAAGAAATGTCAATGGCCTATATGGAGTGAGGTCGATAATCGAGCGAGAGATACATTTCGCCTTGGAGCGGACCCGTTGATCCTCCTCTGTGCAGATTTAAAAGAGACGTCCGTTCATATCATGTGGACAACCACTACCCCTCAATTTTACTCCTATAAGCCAGGCGTGTCCCTTTCGTGTCACGGGAAACACCGTCGTCAACCCAAACGATCTCAAGTGGTGGCAGTTGAAACCTGCAATGTGAGATTGACACGCCCTTTCTCTCCTTGCAGCGAAAAGCGAGCTATAGAGTGCACTTCTCGTTTACCCGTTCGAGCCATAAAAAGCTCTCGCTGTGGCGAAGCGGAAGAGTTGACATTGTCCTCGTTTTCGGGGCACATTTGTATATGTTGATTGATCACCTGACACAGCGATCGCCTAATCATATCACTCATATCACGATCCGGGCTGAATCTGCACAGATCGAACACGATTCGTTGCGCCGTTCGTTTCGCATCACTACGATGGGGTTCGTAGAACAGTTGTATAACCTTGAAAAGGGGAAAAAGTTTTCATTCTCCCAAGGCGTTTTTGCTTGCAGTCACATTTTTCTTTTGTAGTGTAAAGTGCGCTTCGACCAAATTGCGCGACGTAAACTTGACTTCCAGTTAGAAGCAGGCAATTATTCGTCAAATCGAAAAAACAATTCTGCCCTACCTTAGGTATTATATACCTTCCATTTCGGGGCGCGCGTGTGCGCGCGTATGTTGTGCCTCCTTCTACTCCACACTCTCTCGCTGTCTGTCTCGTCGTTCCGCACATGCACGCGAAGGAACAAAGAGAAGCTCTCTTGCATTTTTTTATATAAGGCGCATGTACGCTTAAAGGCATCGTACACGATGAAAACCGAATTTCAGCTTTTGCGTAGAGTTTGACTAGTGGGTCATGACAATGTCACACAGAAAGTTTGGAGTTTCAAAATCGTCTCTGAATGAAGATTTGCTCACCTCAAAACGGCTTCCTGTGTTTGGGGGGCCGGCCTTGGGGTCGATCCATCGTTGCAAGGAACAAAACTCTTTGGTCGCTGCCGGCGGGCGTGCCTTGACGCGTCGTAGGGCGCAATGCACACGGTAGTCGATTTCACATCCGGCATCGATCGGAAGCAGCTGACAGCAACGGACATAGCAAAGTGCTATTGCTGCTGCAGCGAAGCGGCTGTTCCTTTTTTTTAGTTTTGTTGTTGAATGGCGTCCTCGGTGAATTGCTTGCAACGCTGTTCCAAGGAACGAACCGCCAAACTGTTCGTTGCGTTCTCAACTATCCCAAGTTGATGTAGGCGCGAACTTCAAATGCATTTTGAAGTTTCTTAAAAAGGATTTTTCTCAAAAGGCTGACGTTTTTGAGGGGGCTTTTTGCCGTCTTTTATAGGGATATAAAAACCCGAAACTGCGAAAACCCACATATGGTTTCCATCTCGTACGATGCCTTCAAGCAGAGTGCAGCCTGAACGACTTGTGTCGGCAGGCCTGGCATGGGGCAGGTTCCTATGCCTCCCTTACAGGGTAACAGCGTCCACTTTTCGACTTAAAGGCATCCTACGCGCTGAAAACCACCCTCCTTTTTTGAGTTTGAATCGTTGGTTGGGCCCGCCTGAGGACGTGGGTAGAGTTTCTCGGATCACCGACGCATCATTGGGAAGATATGGGTGATCGAATGCCTCGAATTCCACCAAAAGAGGCCGGCCTTCTGACAGCCATGTGGCATAAAATGAAAAAGAAAGAAGGTTTTCAACAAGCGATATCGCGTAAATGAGTGGAAGTTGATGTATCATTTGTTGATAAGCTACTTTCTTTTCTCATTTGAGGCCACATGGCTGTCGGAAGGCCGGCCTCTTTTAGTGGAATTCGAGGCATTCGATCTACCATATCTTCCCAATGATGCGTCGGTGACCCGACAAACTCTACCCACGTTCTCAGGCGGGCCCAGCCAATGATCCAACTCGAAAAACGGTGAGTGCTTTTCAGCGCGTACGATGCCTTTAACCACCTTTCATTTCGACACTTATGCTTCAAAGGGTGCTTTGCGGCTTCATGCCGTTGAAGGTGGTGCCTTATATCGGAATTGGGACCAAATAGCAGTCCAGGATAACCAGCGGTCTCTCATGATTAAGGGTATGTGAATTCTTCGAGCTCATCTCAAAACACGCGGAGGACGGACCACCTGGATCTCGGCCTTCCTGTATGAAGAGTCATCCCTACTGAGAGCACGGTCTTGAGTTTTGTTGTTGATGAAGAGCCTGACCGACGTCGACGTTTTCTCCAGCAATGATAGAAATGGTTAATTTTCTATAAAATTGTACCAAAATTCATGCCACAAAAATCGTTATACAGCGCTATACAAAGTGTATTCAAAAAACTGGGGAGCGTTCATTATTTTGCACCTCTCAAAAATGTCTACATTTCTGAGAATATTTCATTCCATCTATTCTTACAGCAAGTATTGGTATGGAAATGGCTGTAAGGGTATTCAATTGTTCTGAACACTATGGTATTGTCGCCGCCCGGCGAAATTTCGAAAGTAAGCAATTGTCAGCAAAAAAAGAGGGTGTCCTGCGATTATGTCCTCTGCATGCAGATTTCCGGATCCACCTTCCTCCCCCATCCGCCTGCATGGAGCCATATTTCAGCTGATTCGTATGTTATTTTTAGAAATAGAGCATGAAGGGGTAAAGAAACCCCGAGTTCGTCGACCTCGCCATGCGTCGCCATGAATTTTCAAAGGAGATGTAATCGTTCTTTTTTTTTCGAATCTGTCCGTCCGACGCGGGTGTTGCCTCCAAGGCCAACTCTTGCCAGCCATCTTACACATCGTCAATCGCCATCCGTGCTTTTTATCGTCGAGAATGATTTTCCCAAATTTCTACTTTCCTCGCAATATTTTCAGAAAAATTATGAATGAAGACATCTACGGTATCTACTCGTTTCAAAGCATATATGATGTGCCGAAATATACGTTTTCCAGTTTCCGTTTTCCGCCTTTCGTCCTTCTTTGCATGTCCGTCCTCCGCATGCCTCTTTCCAGTATTTCGGGAGAAAATAGGAAAAAATTACGGAAGAAACAAGTTGATGGCGGAGCGCGAGAAATTCTTCGTCTTTCCTGTACTGCGACTTCCGGTTCATTTAGATGTATCCGTTTGCGCTTCAGATTCCTGTCCACTACCCTGTCCACTAATTTTCCATTTGTGTCCGGTGCAAAAACCGTGCACTGCATGCCTTATCTCTTTTGAACAGTCTGCAAAACGAGTCCTTGCCCAGAAAAAGATACATTTTGCATTTCAGATATGCCAAGCAGCCCGAAAAATTCATCCTGACCACTAAAAAGCAAAATACTGATGTCTTTTTTGTGGTGTATGAAAAGTTTTTTTCAAGGGCAAACAGTTCGTTCAAAATCAGGCTTCGTGATGAAAGCGGCCTTAAAGGCAGTGTTCACGATGATTTTCGTCCCCGAGTTTTTCACATAAAACAATGTGTTGGCCACCAAGTGTTACCAAAATTATGAAGAAACGGCGAGAAACGCATTAAAACGTCGTATTTCAGTGACATTATCCTATAACATGGACTAGTTGTCCGGTTGGATGAACATGTTCATGGTGGTTGTCACCGGTGGATAATTGGGTCAATCGCAAATAGGAGAACATTTTATGCAAAGCAGGTTTAGTTAGGGCCCTAAGAAAAGAACGGAGCAAGAGAGAGTATGGAATTGCAAAGAACGGGTCCACAAAAGATTTCATTGTCACAACAAACACTTCCTGTGATACTTGAGAGGCGGGGTGATACTTAAAGGCAGTGGTCGCGATCAAATATGCTTGTCGTCTTTTTCTCTCCAAATCCTTTTCTTGGTCTCGAGTAGTAGGATCCATTAAAAAAAATCGCGAAAAAACCACTATTTTGGGCCAAATTTGAAGCCTGAACTTTCTTGTCTTTCGATGGTGGACGAGCTCACTCCTCATCATCAGCATCGATGACCTCTTATATCAAGAACATCAGCTGGCTTGAATTGAATATCAATCGATGAACCTTCGAATTTATGTACACATCTAGTCAAAAACATTGACTGAAGTGATGCTTTCATTATTCAGCTGTTTTTATTCGTTAAATTTGCATTTATTTCGTCCTCTGAATGTCGATGATTTTGACTGCTCGACATGAGACTGCGATCTTTTTCGTCATCGCTGTGCACGTGTGCACGAACTGGGTTCTTTAGGCCCTAGAAACTCTAGTTCTAGCCCGTTTTTCACCGCGCTACCTTCCTAGTTTTTCAGCTGTTTTCGATCTAAGCTGATTTCTGTAGTTTTTTCGATACCGTTTTTCATCGTGAACACTGCCTTTAAGGATTTCGGGTACTTCTGATGCGTTTTTCTCAATTTCTACGTCAATTTAGTTCTACCCGGGAGCCACTCAATTAATATAGCGAATAATCTCAAAAGTGAAGATAATCGTGTACACTGCCTTTAAAGGCAGCAGACACGCTTGAAAAAGTTGTTGAGATAACTACGTTTCTGAAGTCGCATGGCTCCTAGTAGACTGCTCACGCCGTTGGAAGCGTCAAAAACAAGTCAAAACTACTAATTTTCAGCAATGCAAATCGAAAAATTTCTGCAACCCCGCCCCAAAATGCAAACTCGTCCACATTGATAGTACCAATACGGTCCCTTTGGCTGGTTTTTGAAGCTTTCAACGAGGTTAACGTTCCAGTACAGGCTGTAAGAGTACGTCGGCTTCTCTATCTCAACCGTTTTCTTGCTAATAATCGCTGTTTCAACCGCTCGCCGTAAAACTCGTCTACTTTCACCTGATAACAAAATAATCTTTATTCCTCTATTTGCGCACAGTTTTCGTTCGTTTTTCGTCAGTTCCCAAAACAACCAGCTCCAAACCTTTGTTTTATGTCATAAAATCGATACCATTTTTGAGCGTATCTGCTGCCTTTAATGTTTTCCTCATGAGAGGGTCGATCTGATCCTTAAAAAATGAAAATAAGTCAAAAGTCGGTGAAAAAAATCGATTCCGCCCTCCCTCAGTAGCGAGTCTTCCATAAATGATTGTTTTGTCGTCTTCTATTTCGCTCTTACAGTAGTTGCTGACTGCTTCCATAGACTACTTACTACTTTAGGAGCAAAATAAGGTCTGTAAAACCAGCATTTTAAGAATTTCATCAATTGGGGGGAGGGCGGACACCAATCAGTCAGCGGTTCTAGATTGTGCCCGTCCGTTTTCCATCCGATTTTCCATGTTTCGTTTACTTTTGTGCTGGCTAGGTCTACGCACTCATCAGGATAACAGGACAACCGTTTTCATTGCGAACCTTGCCACGATAATCCCGATAGAGCTGCATTTGATTTTTCAATCTTGTAGCGCAAATAATTCAAAGACCTAAGGGAAATAGATCCTACAAACCTTCAGCTTCCGGAAAGGAGAGCTCCTGTGAGGAAATCCTTGAAACATCTGAAGCCCGCCTCCTACGACTACTTTGTGTTTGTAGTGCAGTAGAATTCCAGACTTCGGGAATGGTTTCGTGTTCTAAGCTCCGAAAATTTCTTAGAATAAGAAGTCTCTAATGCGCATTTCCGGGCGTTAGCACCTCCTAAGAGTTTTCAGCACGTCGGCATTAGTTTCTTTGTAGGAGCAACTCTTCTATGTTGACTGGCTCATACGGTTAGTTGCACTCTACGTACTTTCACCCACTTCCTGGCAGTTTTTTTGCCGTTTTTCGACCCTATTTAGCTTGGAAGGACTCAAAGACGGTGTCCACCATAAATCTCGCCTCTGAGTTATCAGTGTGAAACACTATGCTGACAGATGCGAGAGGGGATAGCTTCAAATAGAGCAGCGAAAACGGGCCAGAAATCGATAAGAACGGCCGCGAATGATGGTTTTGTTAACCCTGTACCCCTGCTGAACCCGTCCCGCCCACCGTTTTGACGAGTTTGTGGCTTGCAGTTCGTTTTTCAGATTATGCCCTGCAAAAGGTGCCGTCCTCAGGAGTGTGGAACTTTAAGAATGTCTGCCATCCAAACTCTCGTTCATTAAACAGAAAAAAATACCCGTTGCTACCCAAAATGTCAAGGTTACCTACTTTGTTGTGAGGTGAGTCGAAGTTGAACATTGCCACTTTTCGGAAGTTCAAATTTTCCAGGGGTTCATACTGCAGCATCGGCTTCGTTTGTCAATCGCGAATGATTCTCGTAATTCTCTGAGCATGTTCTTTGACTGTTGGGTGTGTTTTTGATTCAAGAAAACCTATCAAACATTTTCTGTGGAAGGGCTATACATTGAATCTTTGCACATCTGGTCATCGTGATTTCCATACATAACCATGACGCAAACTCAGCCATTGAAAGCCCGGGGAAGCGGTGGTCGGTCATCTTCCGACGCAGTACCCTTTTTCCAGTATCTTTCAATATGATTGAATAGGGTCGCCTGGGCATCTCATGTGTTTTTTTTCGGTACATTACGACAAGAATCGTGAAATCCGTCTTCTGAGTGTTTCCGAAGGTTCGGCCGGTCATCCCTTCTCGGCCGTTCCACCCTTCTGTTCCATGTCCTCTTGACGTTCATCCCGCTGTCATCGTGATTCATTCCACCGATATTTGATGTGTAACCGCCTTTTTTTCATTCGAATCGTCGTTCGCCATGTAACGCACTTATGACTCAGTTTTAGGTAACAATCATCGTGAACTGCTGTATTCATTATTGGTTAGTCCATGCTTTATTCCATGCTACTGAAATTCTGGCGAGGATTATTCGGTTTGCTGCCGGCCAAATCTGGAATTGACCCTACAGTTTCATAAGTTTGCCATAAAATAGGTCATTATTGTGCTCATAGAAAATGAATGCTTAATAGCTGTTCTTGACGACAATATTGATCGTCATGGCTACCCCAGGAGATGCACTTTCAATGTTTTCTCTCCATATTTCACATGATTTATCATTACAGTTTTGTTTTCGAAAAGTCGAAAACGGGCTATTCTTCTCGGGTTTCAATCGTCAATTGTCCTCCAGTACGTAATTTTCTATTATTCAAAATCGCATGTTTTTTTTGTTTACTAATCTCAAAGAAAAAGATATGTTTTTTGTTACTTATTTACTTTTTTTCCCCAACCGCCACCTATCCATATCAGTGATTCATCAGTATTTCATTTTGCTGTTGCTATATTAGGAGTTACAATTATGACAAAATGTGTTAATCACCTGAACTTGTTTGGGGGCCACCGCGTTGGAGTAATACAACAGTCCACGACGGCAACCGAAAAAAGCGGTGGTGCGGTTGCGTATCATTACTGAGCATACTGTAGTCATGGCTGGCTCTCTTCCAAGTTTGGCATTACTTGATACAGTTGATAATTTCTTTCTGGGTTGTGGCTTTTTCTGTTTCCTTCAATTTTTTCGGGTCATTTCTGTTTGTACATACCGCTTTTACCTTCTCTGGTGATTTTTTTCAGCGAAATTGAGAAAAAAATCAAAAAATTTGCTCTTAACTAGGTTGCCTGTTTGCGCCTCTGCGGACGTCCCACCATAGTCGACAGCAAATTTTTAAATCTTCCCGAAATTTTAAAGAAAAAGCACCGGAAACGTTAACAAGGGTAGGCTTCCCTCACACACAGTACCACAATATGGATCCAAATTCTTCACACTAAATACACGCAGGAAGAATACGAAAAAATGAAACAGAAAAAAACCGTAAAGCAGAAAAAAGTTATCAGCTGTTTCCACATCGAATAACGGTAAACTTGACACCGAGCCAGCCATGGTTACAGTATCCTTAGTGGAAATACATAACTGCACCACCGCCTTCTCCGGCGCCGTAGACTTGGTACATAAGAGTTTCCCCGTTCTCGGATGATATAGGTCCACGTACATATATCTCTGATATTTTCTGTTGGGAAAAGTTTCTCGTCGAAAAATACTTGAGTGAAATCTCCATGATAGGTCAAGCTGAATGGGTCCTGCGCGGAGCATCATCTTGAAGATGCCCCTCAACGAAAAATGCCTTTCTTGGGGTACGTCATTTGCGTCACCTTTAGCCGAATGGCTTTGTTTCGTTCCGCTTCCTGACCAAAAAACAATTGTGACGCCACGGAAAAACCTAACAACGGCGGAAGTACGGCAATGGAACACCTGCCCAGCTCTGGTTTCCTTGATTTATCAAACTCTTGCAAGTTTACACTGCAGCTGTAGCATATAAAGTCGGTCCGAATGAAACTGTCTCAGGAGGTCGGCGGGCGTGTCAAGCGGTCTTCGCAAAGGCATTTTATGCACTCATGAATCGATTAGCATAAATATTAGTTGGATTCTGAATTATATCCCGCTCAGCTGCCTGCCGTCGTGGAGAATTTCTCCCGAAAAAAAGTAGCTTAGCTTCTGTCGCTCGAGACGCACGCTGATCGCTCATTGGGACAGACCCTACCCAGCTCGCGGTGATTGCAAGATTAGGAACATCTAATTAAAGCGTCCTTCTCTTTCTAATTAGTAGTTTCTTCGAATGATTCCACTGTCAAAAACACTTGCCCATATGTCGAAGGCTAAATTAGCTTGGCAGACTCGAAAAAAACTTCTCCCACCTCAGAATGATCTACCTAACATTTTGCAAATTACAGTCCTGTAGCGTAGAGAAACACTGCCCAGGTTTTTTGTTTTGAACCTGAACCGTGGTATTGTTTTTGTACAAATATTGTTTGATCTATTCATCTGTTTGAAACACGTTGGAGTGTTATACATTACGCAGTGAAAACAAGCATGGCTCTCTATGCACTGGCTCACATGACGTCCTACAAGAAGTACAAAGTTACACAGTTTCAAAACAGAAGAGCTCGCCCATTTTCGCTCAAAGGCACAGCCCGATCACAAAACTTTTTTCTGTGTTTCTGCTTCTCTTGAAGACGGTCTCACGGTGATTCCAATGGTACCTCTGAAATCGTACAATTCCCTCGGGGAACGGAGTTATGGTCTTTCAAGGAACACCTAAAATTGGGCGGCGAAAACATGGTGGACAAGCAAAATCGGTCTCTTTCTGACTAGAAGAGATGAAATTTGAAGCTGCCAGTTTCCAACATAGATACCGAAGTATGAAGACCATGATGACTGCCTTTAGTGTTGCTCTCATCTGTTTCCGATTTGTTGAATATGAGAAAGAAGAAAGGAGCCGCCGCGGCTGAAGTAGCTGCGCCAGAGCTGCAGCAGCAGCAGCAGTCGGACAAGTTCCGGTCATCGATCGCCATTGGTGTGAGAAGTTCGAAACACTCCCACACGCCATCGAATAGCCATGATGAGATCTGGATTATCCTCCCTCATCCGCTTGTTCGATTCGGTGTTTTTCCGGCCAGGATTTCTACATTGAGAGCATGCCGCTTTTTTACGGACCTATATTCGGAGTTTTTGATGTCTAAAAAGTTTCAATACGCTGAAAGTCAACTTTCAGGGTGTTCATCCATTGGGTAATATTTATACCTAGTTCTTGTGTTTTCTTTCATTGCAAAGTTTTTACGGGATGTATATGTGCAACAGTAAATCAGCCCCTTATGCAATCTTCTACATAAACCCTCGACCTCTAGGCGATCAGCAGTCTGTCTATACATATCTGTGGCGAAATACACCAAGGTTAGGAACAATTGTGCGTCAACTGTACATATGCATGCAGTACAAGCAATTTTCTAGGAAATAATTTCTCATGTCCACTAGCGGAAGAATCGGGAGGAGAGCAAATCCATTTGCTGGGAATTTCGTTAAGCTTTTAAAGCAGTTTCTGATCCTACACTTCATAGTATCTTCATTAACCCTCCCGCTCTCTTCTTCTGCAATTACTACTTGTTTAGTTTTTTTTCTCTGTTGACAAAACACACTTTGCTGAACAAATCTTGTGAAATTGGCGTCCTCTCTCTTATCAAAGCTGTTTCATCTAACTGTAATGTTATAAAAACTTCGCTTAGTCATCACATCCCGTTGAAAAGAGGCGCAGCATCACATACTACGTCACTCATTACTGCATAGGTTACTCATGTAATTGCTGGGTTTTGTGGGAACATTTTCGACCGTGAACATACATAAATGTATTGAAAGAGTGTAGCTTCAAAGGGAAAATTCATCAAATTTTCGTTGCTTTGTGACGTGCGTTGAGCGTGCTTACTTCTTTTCTGTGCCCTGCTCGAAAAAATCCACACAAAGTCCGCCCGAATGAGAATGTCCGCCCACGCGGTCGGCATGCGTGCTGGGCGAATGTGAATGTATGTTTCAGACGAGCCTTTTCACGATTACAATCAGCCGACTGGTATATTATACACTTTTCGTCTAATATTTCTGGTTTTAGATTTACATGATCGATAAAAGCCTTCGCGGCGGCCGCTGGGCATGCACGACGACCGCGCGGACGGATAGTCTCATTTGGACGGACTTTACCATATCACGATGCTATCGATGTTTCACAATTTTTAATAATGTTCTTGCATTATAACTTCTTTTTGACCATTCAATTGCTTAAAAGCAGCATACGCGCTCGTAAACGTGATTGAGATAACTACGGAAATGGAATGGTATGGCTCAGATTACAACGCCTACGCATTTTGAGGCGTCGAAAATGCCGCTACACGAGTAAGAAGTTGGCTCCGCCCCTGTATCTGCCCGCCATTCCGTGTTTGCTGTTCTCCTCCAAAACAGAGGTGGTGGGCCATTCCCACCGTCGGCGACGTCGTGGGTTTATTTATTGTACTTATTGTACAACCCACAAACGTCGGTGATGATGGGAATGGCCCAGAACCCCTGTTTTCGAGGAGGACGCAACTACAGGGGACGGGCAGATACAGGGCGGGGCCAAGATCTCATTCGTGTAGCGGCATTGTGGGTCGTTTTTGACGCCTTAAAATGCGTTGGCGTTGTAATCTGAGCCATACCATTCTATTTCCGTAGTTATTTCAAACACGCTTACGAGCGTGTATGCTGCCTTTAACAGAAGGGCTCACGAAAAAAAAAACCGTCGTTGTGCTTTCCCATGAGGAGGTAGATCTGGGCATCCAAAAGTGAAAACAAAATTAAATGAAATTTCGATGAAAAAAAAACGATAAGGAACAAGTTAGGACGGCTAATTATGGGTGTCCGCCCGCTCCCAATTAACGAGATTCTCATGAGTCATTGTTTAGCTATCACTTGTTTTCCTGTTAAAGTAGTTAGTAGTCTCATGAACGAGTTAGCTACTTTTTAAAGAGGAAAATAAATGACGGCTAGACAAGCATTAATAAAAATCCTATAAACTGTGGCTGGGCTGGTTTTCGTAATTAGCCAACCTAACTTGCTATTGCGAGTTTTTTCGACTTTTACTTTTCCGGTGGCCAAATCTACCTTCTCATGAAAGATAGCACAACATCTGTTTTTATCGTAAACCCTGCCTTTGAAGGCAGTGTAGAGAAGAAAAACTCCAGTTTCGCTTTCGTTTTGATTAGTTTCGATTAGGTACATATCTTCTTTGAAAAATCGAAGATCCCATCACTCATGGCGCGTGCGGTGCTTGCGGCTCGCGCAATACTGCCCCCGTCTGCCCTCCGCTCTCTCGCTGTCTCTTTCTTCCACTCCGCACCCGAACGCGTTGGAAAGACTGGAATCTCCTTTTTTGCAGCCTATAAATCCACGAAATAGAAGACATCAGTGAAAAGTTCCCCACAAATCCTTATTTACAAAAAACCCTTAAAAAGTTTTGAATATTCAAATGTGCTTGTTCTGTGTGTTTGGTTGTGTTCGGAAACTTCGATATTCGAAACGTCTGTAATTGTTCTGCGCCCCAGTTTTCTTAGGCTCTAGTGACCTTGTTTTGTGTTTCTTCCATAGAAAGTTCTCTGAAAAATAAGGATTCGACATGCATATTTGGATTGTTCTGTAGGTTTCGCTCAGTTTTGTTGTGTTTTTGGTTACATTTTTGTCATCTGGAGCTTAAATAGTTCTGGAAATAGTCTGCATTCGTTTCCAAGGTATTTATTGATTGTTGCCCGTGCACAGCTATAGCCTAATATCCAAATCCTTTTGTGCTGTATTTCATTGTTATGTCTAGTCCTCGGACACAGCCACCCCTCTTTTTTCGTTCCTTTTCATCGCCAATCCAAATGACCACAATATGAAATTCCGCACAATAGCGCAGGTGTTTTTGAAAATCGAATACCAGAAATGTTCGCTTCGCATTTATTCTCTGCTCACTCAAATGGCGCATTCGTGAAACTTTTTTCACACTTCAGTCGAATTCACGAGGACCTGCCTTTGGGACGGGAATATTCATAACTGATTAGATGGAAACGATTCGACCATGCTTTCCTTTTGAAGTCGGCTTCACGACAACTGCCTATGAGAGTTTTTTCGGCAGCGGGATGTTTGTGTGGTCCTCATGACAGCTGTGTGAAGAAACTCCGAGCATATTAATAGTTTTGTTATCAGAAGAGGTCTTCATTGAATGAAAAATTTCGCCACTTTGTAGCGAATGACCGAATGTTAATGGATGATCCACCGGTGACAATTTGGCTGCTGGCTAGCTTCAGCTTGTCATTTTTCACTAGTTTTTTTGTACCGTTGGGCACTGATGCATGAGGAAGTAGGGGCGAACCCGAAATGGTGCGGTTGTGGGTTTGCTGTAATCATCGAGCGGGTTAGTGCTCGCAACCCTCTAATTCAGAACGCGATGAGGAAGGTGGACACATAATACTTCCTGTCAAAGCTGCTCAAGGTGAAGATCCCTTCCCGGGTACTGTGCTTCTCTTGGCCAAATTCCGGTCCGCAATTGCGTCTCGACACGCTTTGCGGCCGCGCGCTCCCGAGTCAGAAGAGCTTCCGGAGCCGCAGCCGCCGATCTGCTGACTCTAGGTCGGTTTTCGAAACGGGAAACTAAGAAAAATTTGAGAAAATTGTATAAAAAAGCCACATCGAGTCGGCTTTGGCGCTGGAAACCTGACTGACTCGAGCGCGTGCGGCTGCAAAGCGTGTCGAGACGCAATTGCGGACCCGACTTTGGCCCAGATAAGCACAGTACATCGTGAGGCCACGCTACATAATGATTAAGCCCTTCCTGTAGCTAATTGGGAAATCAATACAATCCAGCGCTGAATTTTGAGTTGATATGGAATATATGCTCTACGTTTCCGTTGGTTATTTTTTTTCGTGGAGAGACATGGTGTCAGCAGAGGAACAGCCGTCATGAGGCCGCCAAATAGTCTTCGAAGTACCCAACATTTGGCCGACGTAGTGTGGGATTTATTGTAATTGCTTTGATGCAAATTTCCTCCAAGAGGAGACAACTTGTCTTATTCAAAGACTATGTGGAAGCTCGGAAGTAGCCCAAGAAGCGAATAAAAGCATCAAGAGGGCTCTGAAACTCCAATGGTGAACAAGGAACCTATCTGAAGCTCGCCCGGGCTTATTGATCGAATGCACAGACTGGGAGGGTTCTAGTGGCACGCGACGCACGCGACGGAAACTCCCCGTGCTTCGTGGTCGCATGCGGCTAATTTAGCGAGCCGAAGTACCATTAGGCGCCTCCTCTTTTGTGCATTCAACCAAACAGCCCACTACCGTGTTCCATGATTAATTATTACATTTGGCAGAGGTTAAAGATGAGGTGAATGAGAAAATAGTCGTGGAAACATTCTTCTCAACATTCTCGCTTATTCTTTCCAAAAATGGCCGGATAGAGTATCCTTTGTTTCCGAGTGTGATTTATTTCCGTTCATCGCGTGCGTCTGCGCGCGTACGCTGCGTCTCCTTCTCCTTTCTCGCTGTCTCTACCCTCGCTCCGCACAGGCGCGCGAGGGAACAGAGTAAATCCGGCTTGGAACCAGAGGATATTGTTAGACGCTCATCATACTCCTCAACGCCCACGCGGCACCGGACAGCGCCATGGTGGAGCGGCGCTTGACGCTCCAGAACCATGATGGCGACGGCCGTAACGACTTTTCCTAAATTTTCATTACTAATTCATCATAAATTTCATTCCGTTTCATAATAATTAATTCCATTGCTATCTTCTGCTAAAATGATGGTGAACGCATGTACAGAACCTGCTTGTTTGGGAAAGTTAACGTCCACTTTATTCCGCCCCGCCATGGTGTAACCGCTGGAGTATTCATAGACTTTGCAAGCGCGTATATAAAGTATGCATGCCGCAACGCTCCGCCCGCACGTGACGCGCGTGCCGCGCTGGCGTTGAGAAGTATGAATAGCTTGATCCCTTAGCTTCATTGATGTTGTTCTGAGCAACAATTCTTGAAGCTGTGTGCACGAAAAAGATGTTAAATTTCTTTATCCGCAACGTTTTGGACCTTGGTCGTTCGTCAGGCGTCTACAAATGGTATATGGAAGAACTATATCAGAGCAAGAGGAGAGGGACGGAAAGGCAATCGGAACGTACTGGTGGGGAGGAGTGGGAGATGGAACTCTCGCCGATGACCGTCTCGTGACCCACGTGGCCTGCAAGTGGCCGATGCCGTAGACCGTGATGTTGTTGAGTCCTATCACGCGTTAATCGCTATGTGATGTTTGTATCAAAGCCTCTCTCATTTCTTCCTGGTTGTTCATGGGGGGGGGAAGATGTCTCTTCAACTCCCATCTTCCCCCATGACAAGAAATGAGGGAGGCTTTGAGGCTACTGACATCACATAGCGGTTAACGCGTGATAGGACACACCAACATCTACACGCCATTGCTACATATCTTGGGCATAGGTAATTTGCAGTCCGCGTGGGTCAAGAGACGGTCACCGGCGAGAGCTCCTTCTCCCACTCGTCCACACCAGTACGTTCCGATTGCCTCTCCGTTCCTCTCCTCCTGCTCTGATATAGTTCTTACAAAGACAATTTGTAGACGCCTGACGAAGGACCCAAGGTTCGAAACGTTTCGGATAAAGGAATTTAACATCTATTCCGTGCAAACAGCTCAAAGTATGAATAGCGCCTGAACATGATTTCATCCTAGCCTGGAATTATACTTACAGTGACGAGCGACGCAACGCGATGTTATCCGTCCATATCGTTTGAAAATCGCTATGACTGATATGAATGAACGGTAGCTTTCGTTTGGAGATGTATGATCCGGGCCTTGCACATTGGTGAAGTTGATCGGCCTAGTTGCTGAAATAGCGGATTTCTTCCTGTCCATATAATGGTCGTACACGAGTTGAAGGTTCTCCTCTGCATGTCTGTAGAACCGTTCCCGACAATAAAAATGTTAGGTGAGAGCCACTTCCCACGAAGTCCTGCACACATTTCCTGGCCAAGTTCGCCGCGTTCTTTGACGGAATCTTATTATGACAGAGCTATTGTTATTCATTGGCTATGAATGCTCGATCAGCTCACTTTGTCCACATTCCCTTTTCGCCGCTCTGGAAGCACTTTGCATTCAATCATACGGATATTTAAATGAATCTTGAATGACTAGGCGCTGCAATGAGAGTCCCAGTGGCGCCAATTTCTTCCCCTTTCCCCCCTTCGTCACCCTCCCCCTCGCCCCATATGCGCTCTATGTATGTTTTTCAGACCCGTAACACACAGACGCACACAACGGCATACATAGTAGCCCACTGAACTCTGATGGCCTCAATCTTTGTCGCATTGATTCCCCTGGACCCACATTCCTCGTTTTTTCCCCACATTGCCCTCTTCATCGGTCGCGGCACTGTTTTTTTTGTTTCGCGTCATTTGGCCAGAGGACACGAGAAATCGATTTCAACTCATCTGAGTATTGAGGTCTCCTCGATAGTTTTAAAATTGTCTGTCCATAGGATGAATTCCTAAGTTTTCAATTCAGGCGGTTTCGCCTTGGTCGTCAAGTGAGATCGATTTCGTGCTGTTGTTTCTCTGACTACTGTCCGTGTTGCGTTTTTGCGCATTTATGTCCCTCCGCTGCGCAATAGCGACAATTGGAACGTGAAAGGAAGGAAAGCGAGAGAAAGTGGCAGGGATTGGAGAATATTGCTATTACTATAACGAAGGCGGGTAGAGGACGAGTGAACTACGCCCCGGTCTGTAGAAGGAAATGCGAATTCGAGAGAACTTTGTCATTGGAAAGCGATGACAAGTAATCAGAAGAAAGTCTATCAAATCGCCCTTGCATTCTCAGTCATCAACGTGGATTGAAGTTATTACCTCCTAGGTTTTCTGACCATTTTGAGGGGCTCCTTAAATATTTTTGCCCGAAGTTCTGGAGCCTAAGGTAGGCATTCTGTAATTGGTCAATGTCCTGAGTTTGCTGGACCGGTTGGTCGCTTGATAGGCTCGTCGATCACCATTGCGATGTCATCTGTTTTGCAATTTCTAGAAGATTACGGCGCATTTAATGCTATTTGATCGCCGCAAGCTGCCATAATTCTTAAGGAACTGGAGAGCAGACTTGAACTTTTCAACCTTTCCGGTGTTTTTCTTCAAAATTCTGTGAAAAACTGCAGTTTTGTCATCGATTATAACCTTAGGATAGTGGTGAGTTTGGGGGACTTATCGTTTCTCAACCTTTCCGGTGTTTTTCTTCAAAATTCTGTGAAAAACTGCAGTTTTGTCATCGATTATAACCTTAGGATAGTGGTGAGTTTCACCAAAACCTTCTGCTTTTTCCAATTCTCTACCTCTTTCGTTTTTCCGGTTGCTAGTATTAGACTTAACATCTAACAATAAGAGACCGCGCGTCCACACTGCTCACCCACGCCATGAACTCGATTTTTGCCGTAGCTGGTGGACCCGTAATAAATAAAACATACATTACAGGTGAGGAGGCATGAGACCCCTTGGAGTTCCTTTATATGGGTTCATTTACAATGAAATTCCGGGTTTTAGAACCAAGGGATAGGCCGTGGAGCGCGCGGTTTTGTGGCGCCAGAAAGAAAAGAAAAAATGGATTTCTATCTGGTATTATCATTTTTGTAGTTTTTTTTCTTTTTATTCCTACGTGTATCTATGACAGAGAGTTGAGGTGTATTGATAATGTGTGGTGGGGTGGGGGGGGGACTTATCGTTTCTCAACCTTTCCGGTGTTTTTCTTCAAAATTCTGTGAAAAACTGCAGTTTTGTCATCGATTATGGCACAACCTACAGTATGCTTAGTGAAAACACGCAGCCGCCAACCGCCTTTTTCTGATGCCTTAGGCAGTAGCTGGCTGAGGGCTCGTGCACTCCGACATATTTCGACGTTTACTGCTGTGGAGCGGCTTCCCATGATCAAACTAGATCTGTTTTTCGTATAGTGCTTTTTTGTACTCCATTAATATGCAGTAAGCATATTTTTATGTGGGCAGCAGTACTTTTTGTGGGCTTGTTGACACATACAAGGCTGCATCTGACACTTGCCCCGTTTCGCGTCACACTTCATAGTTTTCAGCCTTCTGCCTGCTCATAGGTAATGTGTCTAGAGCGTGAAACGCTTCTGGCAAAACAAATACCAGGTTGTTGAATAGGTGTTGTCGTTCGATAAGAAAAACACAATTTTATGGTTCAAAATACACTTTATTATTCATTATAATCTCCCTGAACCTTAAAGGCACTGTTCGCGATAAAAATCGCTTTTCTGTTTTTTGCCTATCTTGAAACCGGTCCCATTCTGATTCCAATGATGCTTCTGGATTGGTACAATACCTTCTGGGAATGGAGTTATGGTCCCTCAAAAATTTAGCTAGGGAAAATGGTGGACGAGTTGTCCGAGGCTTGTAACTTCCGTCTTTTGCAGCCAATGTATGCGAGCTGACCTGAGTAAAGAGAGAAGTTGAAAATGAAGGGAAGAACGGGGCTTTTGATCGGAAACCATCGCTCATCTCACGATCTCGAGTGTTCCTTTGCTCACATCGAGGGGCGGAAAGGGGCGGGACTTACCCACAGCGGCGGGGTTTGCCCACTTTTCGAAGCCGTTTTGCGGATCATGTGTAGCTTTTCGTCCCGTTTTTTCGACGCTGTTCTGCTTCTGAGAGCCACGAGAAGCGTTTGTAATGGAAAATTCGAGGATGAAGTTTATCGCGAACAATGCCTTTAACATTAATACACTTGCTCCAACGATCCTCCAATCTGTGGATCCCATCCCTGGAGTGAGAATCCGGAAGGTCTGCAAAATAAGCTTCAGCAGCCGTTATGACCTATTCATTTGATGAAAAACGCTTCCCACGCAAAAATTTTTTGAGTTCTGGAAACAAATGGAAGACGCGGGGGGCCACATCTGGTGCATACGGTGGATGCTCCAACAATTGGAACTTAAATTCATGGATTTTAGAAAAAGATTGTTTTCTTCTGCGAACCGGGTCTTTCTTCACGGTTTTTTTCCTTCAACTGGTCCAAAAGGTTGGAATAAAATTCAGAATTAATTGTTTTACCAGTTTGCAAGTAATCCACAAGCGAAATTCCTTTCGAATTCGAAAAACTGACGCCATAACCTTCTTGACACGAACTCGTTTTGAAGCCGAACAACCAGGTTCTCACCACTCTTTAGCCTCTTGTTTTGATTCAAGATCATGGTGATAGACCCAAGACTCATCCATAGTGATGAATCGACGCACAGAATCCACTTTATCCTTTTTAAAACGCTCTAAATGTTGCTGAGAAAGTCGCATTCGGATGTATTTTTGTTCCATTGTTAGCGTATGCGGCACCCATTGTGCACACAGCTTTCTAAAACCCAAAATTTAACTCAAAATATGGCTCACACTGCCTAATGAGATGTATAGAGCCTCTACTAAATCTCTCTCAGTCAATCGACGATCTTCCAAAACCATATCCCGTGTTTTGACTATAATTTTTGGTGTTCATGCGCTTTTTGGACGTCCTTCACGTTGGTCGGCTGCAAGGCTTGTACGACCACTTTGAAATCTAGCAACCCATCTTTCTACTGTTCTAATAGTAGGTGAACAATCATTATACATTTTTAACATTCGTTCGTGAATTTTTATTTGGTCCTACACCTTCCAAAAATAAGAATTTTATCACTGCTCCATATTAAATTTTTCCCATTGCTGTGACACGGCGACAGTAAATGGCTTGTAAACAAAGAATGAATTGACAGATTGAAATATAACTTCACATGCGTTTATATGAGGAGTGTACCAACAGAACAAAAAAATTTTGAGCTAGTAGCAACGCCCTCTCTTATCGAACGACAAAGCTTATTGAACAACCTGGTAGTTGGCTGTGCCTATCGTACGTAATTTCCAAAACGCACAGTAATCATACGAAAATCCGGAAACGGACCTCATAATCGTGTTCAGCCCCCGAAACAACCACCGTGTGAGAAAAATGTTTCGGCTAACACATACAATTTAACCATGGTGGTTATTGGGGGTAGGGGGCTGATCATAAATCTGAGGTTCATTTGTTTTTTCAAAGTTTTGAAATTATTTCGTTCGAAGCTTCGTATGGGGAGAAATTTGAGGGCGAACGCGACTTCTGACGATTTCCGGAGTGGTCCGATAGATGTGGCTCAATTTTTTTTCTCTGGGGGTTATTTGGAATACCCAACAGGATTCAGACATCCGTTTATCGATCTGTGACAGATTACGGTAGATCATGGTGGGTATACGGTATTCCGGTCAGAGTCTCAGATTTGGCTCAAAATAGCTCGGCGGGGGTTATTCGTGGTGGCAAATACGAATTTGACGTTTGACGATTTTCGAAGTGTCAGGGTGGGTTTCGTCTCTTAAATGGTATAGGGAAGACCGTAATCTGCCGTAAACCTCAAAATTTCGGCAAACAGGCGACAGATTCGTTCTCAGCACACGAAACTTTTGAACATAACCAGATTTTTTTTCGAAAACACCTAAAAACTGTTTGATAAGCCCTTACCCTTTCACGAAGCTTGAAAAAACACAGAACTTCTTGGAACCAGCAGCTGAGGACGGTATACTTCGAAGTTTTACTATAAAGGCCCAAGAGATACCAACAAGGCGTTTCGTTTCCGCAGAAGCGTTTGGCGCTCTAGAAATTTCCCTTGTCAGATGAATTGCTTAAACTGTTGAGCTCATAGTATTTTGCTAAAAGGTAACCCCTTCACTTTTTGCCATTGATTTCGTCTATATATCTCATTCATTGATCCTTCACTAAAAACTTTTTTCGCACTCAATTAGTTGCTTTTTGTTCGCAATATCGACGGCATTTCTGTGCAAATGAAATAGAAAATAATTTATCCTTCCAGGTTGCTGCTTTCATTTCACTTCAGCTGCTGGGATTTCCGACATTTTGTCAGCTGATCTTCGATGTCTATTCAATTCCACTATATGTTTATTCCACTGGTTTCCTGGACGATTTATTCCCTTCATGTTCTACACTGACTGCGGACCCAAGCAACATTCCGCTGCCTTGGATATTTCTCATTTGTACTTCCAACAGCTGTCGCCCAATGAATTGCGCCTATTTCGTTTTTTTTTGGGGGGGGGGAGTCATTTGCACGCGGCAGTCCGTTTATTAGAGTTATTTATTTGTTTACAATTATGCATGAGAGTCGTGGTTGCAAGGGCGCCGCGCTCTGCTCGCTCTCGAACCGAATTCACCGACACAATAACAAAGCGCTCAGGAGGGTGGTCGGTTGCCGCCGTTCAAACCGCCACCGCCCCCATGCGAACACGAAAAACTGGCCCCTCAATCTGAAACTAACGAAATCTCCCAGAACATCTTCTGTGTTCTTCTATATTATAAAATGTCTCTAATGCTGATTGTATGCTAGCAGTTTACGCTGACTATTAGACATGCTGACAGTTCTCCTAATTGGACACTTTCCATAAAGGACGAGGTTGACAAAACATTTTTCTGGCACATGTATAAAATCTTTTGAGCTTGCATGATGTGCGGTAGCTTACATGCACTGTTTGTTGATGCGGACTTCGTTTTTTTTACAATTCCGTCTCATATGATGTTCATATGTGGTCATGAATTCAAGAATCTGTTGTAGAAATTGAAAAAGTATCCGCCATTTAGCTTGTTGTGTAAAAAATCTTCTGGTTATCGATAATAAGTTTTTTTTTCTGTTTTTGCGGTTTCCGCGAAGTTTTTGGTGATGGCGTGACTGCAGACAGATCAACAAAAGTTCTGATGGCATTTTCCAAATAACACTTACCTAAAAATTCCAATGCGTGAAAACATTTCGACATTTTACTATCTATTTTATTTGCTTACTCACTTATTGCTGGGATAAGCTGAAATAAAGATTAAATTAATGATAGAATTTGCAGAGTTCTGATAACATAAGAGCCCCGTGCTAGCCAGAGATAAAATTTGTCTGAAGATCTTAATAATTCATATGTAAAATTGTTCTCCTCCAGATACATAAGGTAAAACCCACAAATATTTCAAACTCATCATTCGATGACTGTTTTGCTCTATTCTTTATTCAAAAATGAACATTCAAATGAAAAACAACTGAAAATAGAATACTTTCTTAAAAATAGAATAACCATTGCATCAATGAAATGTGAATGTCTTCCGAATTGTGAGAACTTCGAGATTAAGAAAGTTATCCTCTAGTGCCTAATTAACCTGTTGTGAAATTAGCTTGTTTTTGAACATGTCACAATTACCGAAATGTTCGAAATTTTTATAAGAGTGAAATTTTAAAGTCTATTCGACGCTGATTACTGTTGTCATACGGTAGCTAATGATAAAAAAAAAGAAAATTTACGTGGCATCCTACATATAAGCGCGTGTAGCGCAGTGGCAAGAAGTGCAGCCAACGCCACTTACGTTTGAGAGTCCGATTCCTGCGCAAGGCCAACCAAGCTGAGGTCAATGAGTTGGTATCGGACTTGTCCGGGAGACAGGAACACCGGCTTCAAGATCGGCTATCTCCCGCAAGTTATGTTTCAAGCCTATCACTTTTTCAGAAGCCTCTACAATTCTGAATGGAAAGACGAATATGTGGCGCATGCCAGAAATGTTGAATAACCCCGAGAGCTTCACTCTTTTTTCACTCAAAAATGGATATTCCCTTGGGGATTGTGTCCCACCACTTCCCCATCTTTTCGCGATTCATTAGTGCTCCAGAAGGATCCCTGCCATGTTCCATGCATTGTTTCAAAGAGCATGGGAAACACATTTTTTTGCTAACTAAGTTATTTTTTGCTTTGTGTTTATTATTAGCCAAATCATTCTTTGTGTCACTTGTCAGAATTGACCCAACTGTAATAAAAACAAATTTGAGAGCAAAACCCTACCCTTGAGGACTGTGGAAGCTGTGTTCGGGATGTTGAAATAATGGAAATAGCCTAGTTACTGGATGAGGCCACCAAATGGCCTCTCCGGTGCGAATGAGAGACTTTTCCTGGGTCAGAAAAAAGGCGTGCGGCGGCCGACGGATGCAGCATTGAAATGCAATCAACAACAACGTGCCACTCTCCTACCCTCCGGCGCTCAATCACCGACTCATTTCCTCGCCTCGGAAACAATTCCATGTATTTGAACATTTCAATATCTTCCTTTTTTCAGAATATGCGCCTACCAAATTCAGGAAAATCGCTAAAGTGACAGAGAAGAAATAGCATTTCTCCCAAAGTGCGCATATTTTTTCAATTGCTCTCTCTACTCTTTTTCTGGAAAAATGATTCATCAGAGTTTTTTTTTTGAGTTTAGATACCTACTGCGGTTAGAGAATATTTTCCAGTTAATGTCCTGAGCTGTCTTTCAAAACCTACCTCAAATTCACGCGAACGAAGCGATATCGCTCCAGCTCCGGGGTTTAACGTTTAAAGGCAGTGTTCACGATAAGAATTGTGCTGCTGCTCTACCGCCTATCTTGAAAACGGTCCCATTCTGATTCCAATGATGTCTCTGGAATCGTACAAGACCTTCTGGGAATGAAGTTATGGTCCCTCAAAAATTGAGCTAGGGAAGCATGGTAGACGAGTTGTCCGAGGCTTGTAACTTCCGTCTTTTGCAGCCGATATATGCCAGCTGACCTGAGTAAAGAGAGAAAGGTAAGAACGGGGCTATTGATCGGAAACCATCGCTCATCTCACAATCTCGAGCATTCATTTTTCACGTCGGTGGGCGTCGAAAGTGCATCTGGGTGTGAAGAGCTGACAGATGTCCAACTTTGGGGCCGTAAGGGACCGTTTCGAGCTCATTTTTCTTAGTTTTTCTCAGCGTTAGGGTTGCGATATGCCCCGCAGCTGCCGATCTCCACTAAAAAATCAAACATTGTTTCCATCGTGGACACTGCCTTTAAAGGCAGAGTTCACGATAATCTCCGATTTTGAGAGTAATAGCTAAATCGATTGTTTGGCCCCCGGGTAGAACGTAAATGACGAAGGAATCGAGAAAAACGCACCGGAAGGTCACGAAATCCTTTACTCTCACCCCACCTCTTTACTCTCACAGGAACTGTTAGTTGTGACAATGGAATCATTTGTGGGCCCGTCCTTTACAATTATTTGCTTTCTGTTGCTCCGTAGTCTTCTTCGGACCCTACCTAGTACTATTTTGCCTGAAATGTTCTTCCAATTTCGACTGATCCCATTTTTCACCGGTGACAACCACCGAGAACATGTTCATACAACTTGACAACTAGTCCAGGCCAGAGATGAATGTCACTGAAATATGACGTTTTAGTGCGTTTCTCGCCGTTTTTTCGTAATTTCTGTAACACTCGGTGGCCAACGCTTTGTTTTGAGTGGAAAACTCGGGAACGAAAATCATCGTGAACACTGCCTTTAAGGCAATATTTTGACTTGGTAGAGCATGGGCTTCTTTGTCGAATAGCTTTCTCGACTTTTCCAGAGGAATTCATAATTAAATAAATTCTCTTCGTGCAAGGACTGTCCTGAAAAATCGACGGAATTGACCTGGTGTTTGTTGCTACGATTCTGGTTTAAATGTTCATTTTCTGCTTTCCCTTTTGGTAACCGCCGAAATTTTGGTCGTCCCTATCTATGCTGTGTGTGAGATTTCTTTTATTTTTTCTTTCCAGTAGTTGATGTTTTCATTTATAATGTCTTTTTCATGATTTTTGACAATTTTATTTTTTTTCTTGAGCTTTTTTTCCCCAATTAACTAATTACACCACTATGAGTTTTACCTTTTTAAAGTTTTTAAAATCTTGTTTGTAACTCGAAAGGTGTAATTATTTACCAATATCCTGTTCCGAATGAAGTTTCCAAACAATTGAATTGCTCCTGTTTTTTCGAAGATTTTCCTCTCCAGCTATTGAAATTGTTTTAAAGACACAATTCTGGCCAAGAAATAGATTTACAATTAGGTAGTCGACGCAGGATTGTCCATCGATTCGGAGTTTTCTTTTGTAGTTCGTGTCTCTTGCAAAATACACCAAACCGACGAACAATTCTGCGTCGAAACTCTAAAAACAGCAATTTGAGGAATTTGTTGTGTTCATTATCATTAATTGATTATTGATGATTCTGATTTTGTAAACTTTTTTGTGCAGTGAAAATTTGCGTTCGATTTCAGACGATTGACGCTTCACCCATGCTTGTTTTGAAGAACTTCTTTTACCGGACGATTTTTCTTAGCTCATCTGATTCCTGAGTTCCTATTTTTCCTCCCCGCGAAGATCTTTGTTTCTTTTTTTTCGCTCTTATTTTCGAAATAATTTTCCTGTCTTCTGAATCTCCTGAATGTACCGGATTATAACGGTCAGGGATTGTAACGTTTGCTACCTTTTTCATCGGACAACATAAAAAACCAGATTTTTTTCCAAGGACGCCTTGAAAACCTTTTTGGAGCTATGGGCGCTCATGATCAGTTGATGTCTCGTCGTCAAATTCTCGGCATATTTTTCTGAGAGCTGCCGAAATGCATGGCGGCACATCATCGACGTCTTTATTGGGTTTCGGAACGCGACCCGCCGAGCTCATTTGAGAATTTTCCCAGCCCATATGTTTCACAGAATGAGAAAAGGCACAGAATTCCTGCAGTGATTCCTATGTGACAACTGAGTTCCTTCCTTTTTCCCCATGCATTATATTGAATTTTCTTGCAAAAACAGATTTTTTTGTACGCACTTTTCGAGTTTTTTTTCCCGGCAAAAAGAATTGTATTTGAAGGTGGTCAGGCTCTGTTGTTTGACGTAGAACACAAGTTGAGAGTGGTTTTGTAGTTAGGCTTAAAGGCAGTGCTCACGATAATCCTCAAATTTGAGATTTATAGCTGATTCGATTGTTTGGCCCCCGGTTAGATCGGAAATGACGAGGAAATCGCAAAAAAATGCACCAGGAGGGCAGGGAATATTTCGCTCTCACCCAGCCTTTTTACTCTCACAGGAACTGTTTGTTGTGATGATGAAATCTTTTGTGGAACAGACTTTTGCAATTCTCCACTCTCTGTTGCTCCGTTAGTTCGTTCGAACCCAACTAATACTGTTTGGCCTAAAATATTCTTCCATTTTCGATTAACCCCATTTTTCACCGGTGACAACCACCGAGAACATGTCCATACCACCGGACAACTAGTCCATTCCAGAGAATAATGTCACTGAAAAAAGACGTTTTAGTGCGTTTCTCGCCTTTTTTCGTAATTTTGGTAACACTTGGTGGCCATTGTTTTGAGTGGAAAACTGGGGAACGAAAATCATCGTGAACACTGCCTTTAATGGAAAATCCACCTGGGGTCAGCAGTTCATCGACCTATCAATTAAACTATATCGTAGGACTATGTCACAAATGTTTTTTTGAGTTCTTTATTCTATGATCATTCACCCGATGTTTATCTGTGGTCCAAGTATTTTTTATTATGTGTATATGTGCTTCTTGCGCTTTTGCTGTCCCACGTGTTCTCCTTATCGTAGTGAAATTCCTGTCTGCAGGTGTGGACTACCCTTGTAGTGACGCACGCGCCACGCAAAATCGTGTTGGGACTACGGGTAATCGACCACGATATCCCGGCACGATAATATTCCAACTGCGTGCTGCGGCAGCGGTAGTCCGTAACTGTGAACTCAAATTTTCCTCTGATAAGGATAGTATGCTTCATTTCGAAGTGAAATTTATTTCCGTTTATCGCGTGCGTCTGCGCGCATATGCTGCGTCTCCTTCTTCTCCACACGCTCTCCCCTTACTCCGCGCAAGAGGAATGAACAGAGTAAGTTTGGTTCCGAAATAGAGGATATGTACACTTCTTTTCGGGGCGGAGTTTGCTTGTCTAATGCACATTTCGAGACTTGTACGCTGTTTTCCCATTTTCTTCCACATTCTCTTCTGTCTCTTTTAGTCCATATTTCCCAAGTCTGCAATACACAATGCCTGCAATACACGAAGAAGAAAGTTGCCCTTGTATTTGGTATTTACACCCAAAATCCATGTATGAGTGATTCTTTTGTGCCAACACCCTTTTTCTCTCTATGTGGGTCGTGGTCGTAATGTTTTCCAACCGCAAAAGAAGCGGGGAAAACGAGGGAGGAGCGAAGTGCGTGATTGGACGAAGCAGGGCAATCACGCGCTCCGCTGCTCCCTTTCCCTGGTCTTTTCTGCGGATTGGGCAACATTGCGACCACCACCCGCTCTCCGTGGATAGACTACCGCTCACAGATGTAAAGCCTAGCCTTCTCGGATGAGTCCGGGCGGAAAGCGGAGCGGTCGGTCATGACAAAATATAACAGTGATAGGGAGATCTTGACATGATAAGCCCGATAGGCCTTATTTCGACCGGCTCAGAATGAGGGAGCTAGGCTGTAGATTACAGGGGGTATTGTAGTTTCTCATTGTTAGGATATCACCCTCTTTACACTACTTATTTTTAATCTCAACTCAAAAGCTTCCAAATGAATTTACTTTGACTTAATCGGTTGGCTTTCGCCTGACGCGGTCATTCCGCATCTTCACCGAGGTGTGCCGTCCTAGTAGTCAGCCGTGTCCATTTTTCACGGTCTTCAGCCACAATTTGAACACATTCCATCCAGCTGTCACTATTCCATTTCCTGCGAAACGAAACATCGCGCCTGAACTGTCTTTCGATGCCGAGTGACTTTAAATCCTCTTTAACCACATCCGTGCAGAACTTTCGCCTACGCCCAGGTGGCCGTTTCCAGACAGGATTTGGAAGCATTTTTAAAGCGTGTTGTACGAGACGATCCGGCGTTCTTCTTAGTATATGCCCGAGCAGTCGAAGTCGACTTTCCATTGCTGCTTGAGATGGCGTTAGGAGATGCTGGCACCTCCTCGTGTCAAGCGTTGATGTACTGCGTCGATTTCCTTGTAAAGGTCTTCGTTATGGCATACACGCGGCCAGAAATATCCAAGCAAACGCCTAAAAGCTTCCTCTCCGTGCAATCCAACCTTTCCATCTGCGTTTTCGGTGCTGCCCACATCTGCGATCCGTGCATCATGATAGGGCGAATAGCGGATAGGTAGACGCGCAGCTTGACTTCCATCGCGATGGTGGTAGACCACAAACACTTGGTTAGAGAATTGAATGCAGACGTAGCTTTCGCACATCGTTGTCGAATATCCGCTGCATAACTACCATCGTTCTTCAGCAAACAGCCCAAATAACAGAAATCGTCCACCAGTTCGATACGTTGTCCGTCCACACAAACCCAGTTGAAGGCCTCTGAGAGACCCACATCTGCTTACATTTGTCGGGACGAAGACGAAGTCCATAGGCTGCGGCATACTTCGAAACGAGGTTCACAATCCTTGCAGTTTTGCGTTGTTTTCAGCGAATAACACAATGTCGTCGGCGTACTCCAGGTCGACAAGGGAGCGTCCTGATGGTGTTAGGATCACATCCGCAGGAAACTGTTCTGCAACTCTACGCATGATGTCATCAACGGCGAAGTTGAAAAGAAAAGGTCCTGCAACGCTCCCTGCCTTACTCCTGTTTTCACCTCTCGAAAGCTGACGTAAATCCGACAGGTGTACGAACTGCTGCTGTTCATGTCCTCCGATTAACCGAACATACTTTTCCGGACTCCATCTGCTCGCAGAGCATTGAGCAATCGATCACGATGAGGAGAGTCGAACGCGGCTTCAAAGTCCAAAAAAGCAAGCTGTAATGGCTTCGAAAACCGCTGCCACGATTCAATTACTCTTCTCACGACGAACACTTGGTCGATGGTCGATCTTCCAGGTCGAAACCGGCTTGCTCATCTCTGGTCGTTCCTTCACGATGTTTGATAAGTCGCTCGAGAATGATACGTTCTAAAACCTTGTACATGACACGAAGTAGAGAGATTCCTCTGTAGTTCTTAGGATCCGTGACGGATAGCTTCTTGTGAAGAGGTACGATGATCGCATGTCTCCACGAATCGGGCATCCTTTCGCTCATCCATATGGCACGGATGGTGCTGGTCATTTCACGAATCCCAGACGGACGAAGAGCTTTCAGCATTTCAGCAGTGATGTTGTCATCTCCACCTGCCTTTCCATTCTTCATTTTCCGGACACAATCCAAAACTTCAGACTCAGTCGGCGGTTCCTCACTGACATCGTAATGTGCTCTCTGAACATGCGGGAGCTCAGGTACTGATGGCGCAGGACGATTCAGTAGTAAACTGAAGTAATCCTTCCATATTGGCAGCGTCGCATCACCAACTGCAACTCCATTGGTAGTGTTCAAGACAGGAGAACATCTCTTCATCTTCCCGCTATACTGTCGCAGCAACGTGTAGGCTTTCTTCGGATTCTTCTCCTCCCAAGCCTCTCGAACTCCTTAGCTCTACACGTCCACATACTCTGTTGTAGGTAGATGTTGTTTCTTCTGAGACGTAGGCGAACTTTCTTAGGGCCTGTACAACCGGGAGTGCCTTCAGCGTCCTGATGCACTTGACAAAAGAATCCGCGTCGCAAAGTTTCTTCTTAGTCCGTACTGGATGTGAATAGAAACGCGTTGTCGGAAATTCCTTCTGCACTCTTCATCTCTGAGACTTGTCATGTCAATCCTCTGGAGAGGCTGAGCCTCGCTTCCTCTTATGAACTCGCAGTGAAGTTCAACAGAACAGGACGGTGATCCGAATCGAATGCGACATCCCACACAGCTCTAGATCTTCGAATGTCCGATACTGGCCCTCGTCAGGACATAGTCAAGCTGTAGTTTCAAAGTTGTCATCTTCCGCTCCCGCTGCTCTTTCTGGAGATAGCCGGGTTGGTCCCTGCCACGTAAGCTGATGGCGGCGATGATTCCTCTTGAATGTCGATGCAATAACTCAGACCACTGCGTTCACAAAAGTCGATCAAGGCGGTAGCTATTGTCCGATGTTTGCTCCACTGGGTAGAACCATTTACCGAGTACTTCGGATTCCTGATCAAGTCCCATCTTCGCATTTGCGTCAATCCCCACGACAACAGCATGTTGACAAGGTATCCTGGCCAGCAAACGTATTGAGTTCCTCATAAAACGCATTCTTCGAATTGTCTCGGCGGTTTCAGTGGGCGCATGAGCACTCACTATCCACAGATTGAATCCTCTGTGATCCTGACCATACCATTGAAATCCTTCCTTACAGCTATTGCACAGCCTCCCACTCTCCTATCGTCAGCGTTACCGCAGTAGATGGTGTACTCTCCGACGCTGATGACGGTCTATCTCGAGGCGGGTTTCACAGCAAAAGGCATGGAAATAGCTCAGAAGTCTGGATAGCGCAGTTTTTGGATATCACTCGACAGCGATCGACAGTTCAGGTGGCGAAATTGTGGCTTGTGGCCAAAGACCCATGACTCCCAGGTAATGGATCCATGTTATGACCAGAGGCCTAGTGTGCTTGACGGCGACACCTTTATGCAATGTGTGGGATACTTTCGCGATAGTTGTTGCACGCCATATCGCTCGAACGTTCCTGTGTACACTCAAACGTCTGCTGGGTTCAGTAGAAGCAGGGGCACCAACGAGCAGGTACCAACAGACTTGTATACACACCCTCTTCCAAATGAATGAGTAATTTAAATATTTCTAGAAGTGGGTGGAAAATTCAAACGGCACTCTCAAAAAGTAATGATTAAAAGAATTCTTTTAAAGAAAGCTATTCAACTGTATTTTCTGTGAAATTGGGGGAAATTGGAAAATTTGGCTTCCAATCGGCTCGAATTGATATCCGAATATCGATCCGAATATTCTAGTATTTATTCGAATTTCGAGTACGTATCGAATTATACCCTTCCACGTTTGAGCATTTTTTTCAGTGGCTCAACATTGGAAACCGAATATTATGGATCTCCGGGGAGCCGAACATTTGGAAAACGTAAATTTCCGAGTTCTCGAATGAATCGTATATTCGAAAAACCGATAGTTTCGCACTTGCTGATTCGATTTCTGATGCTGAGTAATCTAGCAGCCATCTGGGTTTGAATACTTGCCCTCTTTAGCTGTTTTGTGTCATTCGCTCAAATCGCGTGTTCTTAGAATTATGGAATCGATAGATTGCGGGCGGCGATTTCGAGATTTCTCACATCTCGGGAAGCGTCTTGCTTTGACGCAGCTGTCAGAAAGATTCGAAAACTCCACCGCATAGACAGAACGCTTAGAACTTTTTCCGATCCGGCGAATGAAGTGTTGACGGGGAGAAAACTGCAATGGTAAAAGTTGGGAAAAGCTTTGTAGTTACCCCGAAGTTCGCTCCTCCAAAGCAATAATGCGTTGTTCTGGCCGCGCCAAGCTAATTTAGAGTGACGCATGAGGGTCCAAAGAAGAAGCAAGTGCATGATCTCCTAGGGAACCGCAGCTGCTGCAGCAACTCTGACACGGGCTCACAGTCCGGCTCCGCATCCTGTGGCACCCTCCGTTCTCTCATGCACTCTCCATCGCTCCCCCCTACTCATTATGCCGTCCGAACACCGAGCTGCCCTGAAAAAAAACACCCATTTCGGCAGTTCGGCTCGATAGCTGACAATCACTCGTGCCTTTTCTGGCTCCACAATGAGTTTTGTAGGTTTTCAATGTGCCGATGGATATTTTTCTCCTGGAATTTAGGAGAACTTCCGAATTTTTTCTTCTTTTCCTTGTATTGCTCAAGGAATAAATGCATAAAAAGTGTCGAGACAACCGCAACGACAGCAAAATAAACAGTTTAAAGACTATTTTAAAGGCATCCTACGCGGAAAGAAACTCTGTCTTATTTCTCTATGTTTTTGAGTAGGCAAGCTCATGAGGTAAACGATAATAGCAAAGAAACCCCACAAAGCCTCCAGCTTTGAAGAACAAACGCGTTGAAAAACCTTCTAAAAAATTAATTTGTCTCCGTCGAATTCGGTGTGTTCAGTGAATTACGTCCGAAGTTTTTGTGAACGGCAGAAGTGGTTTAACGCTCTGAACTTTCTATGTAGTAAGTAGATTTCTTTTGCCTTTCTTCTACGAAAGTCACTAAAAATAGAAGGCTTTCACTGTACATGTTTGGATGATAAGATTTTCCGAGATAAGAGTTCGCAATACCGTATATCCTGCGCCCGAATTCTGTTTCTTGTGATAGATTGCTGGTGAGAACTGGTGGCGGATCCTCATCTTTAAAGGCAGTGTCCACGATAAAAATCGTTTTCGAGTTTTCACCACAAAACGAAGGTTCAGAGTCTGACTGTTTCATCAGTTAAGAATGGATCATGAGGAACGCTGCGAAACATCCAAAATCAGCTCTTCCTCTTGAAAGCCACATTTCAACGGTGGATCAGTAGCGCGGGCATGGGCCTGAAATAGACAGCGTGTGCAGATGCGCTCCAATGCTAACGAAGGAGCGGACCAACTGTTCCTCGGAAAACTCGACCGCGTGCGGAAAGGGCTAGCGCGAGCGCATTTCGGAGCCTATTAAAGCTCTTTTGAGCTCGTTTTTGTTCGTTCTTTCACCCCTACTGCTCCAATGAGACCCCGGCTTTCCCATTTCCGGCCAAAAACTGAAGACGAAATTTATCGTGGACACTGCCTTTAATACCTTCCAATCTTATAACCCTACGTTTTTGAAGCGCCAAAGTTTACCGGGGTTATCTACCGGGCTCATTCATGAAATTGAGCCTGAAAAAAGGGAAGTGGTTTCCAGCGCGAAAATGCCTCTAAAGGCAGTGTTCACGGCAATCTTCAATTTTAAGGTTATTCGCAAAATCGATTAATTGACCCCCGGGTAGAACTAAAATGACGGAGAAACTGAGAAAAACGGACCAGAATGGCGCCAAATCCTTCACTCTCACCCCGCCACTTTATTCTCACAGGAACTGTTCGTTGTGACGATGAAATCTTTTGTGGAACAGACTTTTGCAATTCTTCACTCACTGTTGCTCCGTGAGTTCGTTCGGATGCTAACTAATACTGGTGTGCATAAAACATATTTTTTTTCAATTTTAGACTAACCTCAGTTTTCACCGGTCAATACCACCTGGAACATGTTCATCCAATCGGACAACTAGTCAAGGCCAGAGAATAATGCCACTGAAATACGACTTTTTCATGCATTTCTCGCTGTTTCGTCGTAATATTGGTAACACTTGGAGGCCAACGCTTTGTTTTATTTGAAAAATTCGGAAAGGAAAATCATCGTGAACACTGCCTTTAAGTTCCGGAACATAGCAAAGTAACACCGCAACAGACCGGGGCTGTTCACTAGGTTTGCCCTATACTGCACGTTTCGACATGTTTTTTGGCAGGTTTCCATAACCAATTACTGCTCTTACCTGAGGTGTAGACGTTAAAAACGTGCGATCTAGTGCATATATGTATGTTCAGGCTCCTCTCGTTGAGTATTTCCGCAATACTTTTGAAAGTTATGGTTGATTACCGTGCTTCACCCTATTGTCAGCAATATCGAATTTGGGGTTCGAAGTTATCAAAAAAGCATATTGGCACAAAGATTGATTATTTTCTTATATATGTTAGGAAGTGCGCCCTTGTTTATAAATAGTTTTCCTTGGCTCCTTTCTTGCTTTCATCGCGCCGCGCCACGATGCGATGTCTCGATGTTATACAGTACCGCTCGTCGGATTCGGCCAGAAAGCACCAGGGACTTGTTTTCACGTTTCTATTAGCGTCCTTTTTACATCGTTAATCAGAAATTTTTTTTTCTGTCTTGAAATCTTATTTAAGGCCCTGGTAAGAAGGCTTATCCAACAGTGTAGTGATTGATGAGTCAAAACAAAAGAATACTGGGAGAGGGGAAATTTCCAGTGTTTCTGGGTGCCAGTATATCCTCTGTAAAGCAATGAAAGTCCCCTCACTGATCGCGCGTGCGTGAACGCGTGATGCTGCTCCCTCCGTCTCCCCTCCGCTCTCTCGGTGTCTTTAGCCTCCGCTGCGCATGCGCACGCGAAAGAATCATGAGAACTTCGTATTTTTACAGCCTGTGAAAATACAGTATGCCGTTGCTCAGCGCAGTTTGTACTGTATAGCGATTCGGACATCACATTCCAAACTTTTTTCTTTAAATCTTGACATTAGCAAGCATATGCTGTTGGATTATCCTCCTCGCCCGGCTCCAAAGTCTAATAAGCTTCTCAGGCCTGAAAAAAGTAGATTCTAGAGTAAAAAAATGACGCTAAAGAAGCGAGAGCGCATTCTGACCAAATCCTATGTATGAGCGGTAATGTACCCTGTTCCAACCGAGTCAGCCAGTGGGGAGTTCAAAGGGGCAAGCACTTTTCCTGCTCGTCTTTGGGCGTTTCATTCTTGAACTCGCTCGGAAGAGAAGTGTCGAGCAGACCGTTTTCAGTGCTCCGACGGAGCTACGTTCCCCTCCCTTATGTACCAGAATTTTTGAAAAATAGCAAAAAATTTTACGTCATCCTTAGCTGCATTTTTCGGCAATTTTAGGACCGAAAACTTTTAAAAAATTCAACAAAACTCAGTTTTCAACCTTTTTCATCTGCGCAAAATTTTTACATCCCCCCGAGTTTCCAATTTTTTGCAGCTTTTCACGCCCCCCCCCTCTGTTGACCCGCGGGACTGTAACCGCTTGACCCTGCGGAACAGAGTATAGGCGCTATCTATCGAGGTAGCGCTGAGCTGTGCCATTGAGTCAAGCCATGACGGAAGTGTATACCTGCGTCCGAACAGTGTGCGGAACATCTCCACATTTGCAGTCGACTTTTGTAGCTCCCATGCAGATTTGAACCTGCGCGTCATTTTTATACGTGGAGTCCGCTGCACGCCATTTTGGCCAAAAATGTTTGGCCATCATGTCCGGAACACCAAAGTGCAGAAGTGTTCTTGAAGTCGCCTCCAAGGGCACTCTGCTTGGCAGTGAAATCTACGTGGCCTGCAGCAGCCTTTAGCGTTTTCGTTTTTGTGTTCCATAGAAAAAAAGCGGACACAGTACATGCTCGTAGTGGAACATGTACATATGAGGGTGGTGCGGAAATAATTACCATATTTGAAAAAAAAAACGTTCCGCGTTCGCTCAGCCGAATCCTTCTGGCCAGGTGAGGTACATAGAGCAGGAAGCTTTCCACCGCTTCTCGTAAAACTCGATCAGTTTCGGATTCTGTACTAACTATTAGTTTACAGTGTACTCTAAAAACAAATTATTTTGAGCTGTTTATTCTTGCCTTCAGAGAAGGCACCAAATCAAGTTCGGTTGATTCAACGTTCGACCACTCTGAGGACTAGACGATAGCACCGAGACAGATCTGCGGAAATTCTTAAATGATATTTCGCATTTTTTCGAAAATTGCAGTTTGTGCTATGCAAGGATTTCAAGGTACACACGTCCTAAGCAAGTACTCTGAGGTCATCCTCAATCAGTAGTATTGAATTTGTGAATTGCCGACTATACTCCCAAAAATCGCAGAAGTTAACTAAAGAATCGATTTTCTGAAAAATAAATTAGACGATAGTTCACAAAATAAATATTGTTGATCAGAAAATACCTCGTACCCTCTTAGGTTTGACGTTCGAAGCCTCAAACTCTTCGCATAGATGAAAAAAATTCAAAAATTTCGAAAAAAAGAAGATGACTTTACCCTATAGAAGAATTACTGGAAATCTGTTTCGGTGCTGTCATCTATTCCTTAGAGTGGCCAAACGTTCGATCAACTGCGGCCAATTTGATGCTTTGATTGGAGGCGAAATAAAATAGCTAAAATGTTTTGTACATGGATGACACTGCAATTTTCAGCGCAAAATTCAAAAGTGATCCAGTTTTACGGGAAGTGACAGAATGCGTTGGGTAGAGAATGATCCGGTCTTCCAAATGCCATGTACATATTTCACACTTTGCCAAAATAACTCTGTCAAACCAGCATTTTTTTTTGAAAAACCCAATTATTTTTGCATCATCCGGATAGAACTCTTCCCTGAAAAGGAGTGTATTATCAGTATTCATTTTCAGGTTCCGCACAATACTTAACATAGTCCAAAATTTTGAGATTGTAGTGCCATATTCTACGTAGTGCCATATCAATACTGGAAAGTTGTCATTGTTGTTTTCTCCTACTCACATATGCATTGCATGTGCCGTGTAGTAAATAATCAATGTTAAAATCCCAGGAAGATTACTGCTCTCAAAGTCGTTTCAAAACTATTGTTTCCCAGGGCTTAGTATGCTGACTACATCTTCAGGGAAGTAATGCTGCAAAAACCTCAAAAAATTATGTTCTTCAGCTTTGTATTTTTTGAAATCCTTACAGTGCAAATTTCTTTCATAAAACAATGGAATTTGCGATCAAAACCGATGAAAATTCGGCCATCCAAGTCCGATTGAGTTGTCGCTTTAACACTCTTGAATATTATCTTCCCTCACCAAACTGCACACCTGTTTTGGGATCCTAATTTCTATACCCTGTCCTATTTCAAGATGTACTTCTAATATGTATAGAGGTGTACTTCTAATATGTATAGAAAATACGGTGCGTAGAGATCGCACACCGCATGCCTGAACCTTGAAAAATTCCAGAATTTTCGAATTTGTAGTTTTGTGAAAAGTTGGAGTGAAATTTTTGGTGTGCTGTTGTGTACACAAATACAGTACGCGGCTGCAACACGCTACTTGCACTGTATAATTTATTCATTTGATATAGATCTGGAAATCACCTTTCTAGCCTTTTTTCAATTCTTGGCCCTATGAGTCATTACATACATTGTTGGTCAGCCCTCCTCATCTGGATCCTGAATGACTTTTCACGCCTGGAAAAAAGTTTATTTTGAAGAAAGTTATCAAGCAAGGACACTAAAGACGCGAAAACGCAGTTAGCAAAAGTAGTACAGATGGCACGGATCGCGCTGATGTTTTGCCTTCCTTATTGTTTGTTGGCGCAGATTCGGTGTGTATATGTTATAACATACTTACACCGAGTTTGCGTCAACGCACACAAAAGGAATGCAAAGTACCAGTGCGATCCATGCCGACTATATACCGCACTTTTTCAATGTCCTTCTTTTTGCCTTCTCGAAACTTCTCTCCCACTCCGTTTGGTTATAGGAGGAGTTCTGCCCAGTGTCTGTTTGAATATGCATTGCGGCAAATGGGCATGAGATCAGGTTTCGCCATTATTACCTCGTTTTTTCTACGAACTTTCGCTTCGCTAACTCTATTCATAATTCTGAAAGGATTATGTGGTCGAGATGACTTTCGTCTCGACCTGATCCTCGAAATTCTCGGATCAGCCGACTTTTCTCGACTACTATAGAAATTGTGAAGTTTGTGAGATTGGTCATATTTTTCTTTCAAGGTTTTCTACTCAGTAATCGTTTCCATTGGACTGTGCTCCCATTTTTTTCGCTAATTCGCAAGAATGCTGTCGTCAACACCACTGAAATCCTCTTCGATAACGTCAGACGGCGAAGAAGGCTATTCAGGGAATTCGCAGCGTGCAGAGATTTCTTATAAAGTCCAGTTGGCATGAATGTTTGGAAACTGTTAGTTGAAAAAAAGCCGAACTTGGTTTGAACAGTGTCAGATTTAAAGGCAAGATTCAAAAAAATTCTGAATTTTTTTCAAAAATAGGGTTAGAAAGATTGAGCTGGGCTAGGTGAATTCCGCGTGTAAGTTTTGTAGGCTACAGTCCACCAAGGCGGCTGTGCGTTTGCGATAGACACACGAAGTACACTGCCGATTCTAGCGCTTCTAAAATAATGTTGCAGCCATCTGGGATCACCTTCATGGAGCAATTGGGGGAAAACTGCAATTTTCTCTGCTAAACAAAGGGAAGCCTCCCCCGCAACATCGAACGGGAAGGAAACGACTATAAGCCAGCAAGAAGCAAGGAAAAAAACAAAGCTCACCTTAAATATCAGCTGTTTCGTCAATCAGGGACGAAGTTCGGAAACGAGCCAGAGTCGACCGTATACCTAATGTGTTGACCGCAGCCGCACCGCTGCCTTTTTATGTTGCGACTTGAAGTCCTCAGGTTAAGGGTTCTCATCACGTGATGAGGTCGGCAGGATATTGATATTTTCTTTGCACATTGAATTTCCACGGCGCTTACCGGCCAACGTTCTCTACGGCGCCTTGTGGGAAATCGTGGACGGCGGCTAAAACTGCGGACAACAGTTAAACTTCCCTGGATTCTTGGATACTTGAACTAGAGTCTATCCTGAAACTGGAATAACTCAATGAAGACCATTTTTCCGCAATTTTCTCATGTTTCCTGGGGTTACCTGTTGTCTATACTCCTGTTTAGCGAATTATCACAGTCGAATTTCTGGCCGGACCCTGCCTTCGAGGCAAAAGTTCTGTATCCTGATGAAATATTGGATTCTCTATCATGCTGCCCATATCCTTGTCGACGTGAAATTTCGGTCCGCAGTTGTGGACAACCGCCGTTGCGACACGCGCGCGCTGCTCGAAATAGACTGTTCCGAGACCCGGATATCTCGGCACAATCATCTTCGCGCTGCGCGCTGCCACAGTGGCTGCCCGCAACTACGGACCGGAATTTCGTTCCGATAAGGAGTTTTCGCGTGAATAAGAAAGCTGCATATAACGATGGCATGGGGTCAAGTTGTCTAATCCTGAATTAAGGCCCATTACATTTCGCTTAAAAATTTTCCTTGTGAATTCTGGGGCATCTTTAATAGGCTCTTGGCTTCGCTTATCATCAGCGGTGGGCGGTCGCTTTTTTCGTCAAAACATTCTTATCACCCGTTGTATTACACCGAGCCACACCGCTCCGTTGCTGGAAATAGTCGGAATGGAGAGCTCAATAGAAACGCCCCGGAATTTACATATATTCTACAGCTATGGAAGTAGGACCTGGTGAGGTGGCGGATTCGTCCTGACATACGGTAGTTTGTTAGTGGTATCACTCATTTTTTCCGAAACAGTTGTGATAGATCGGTGAGTCTGTGTTTTCACCGACATGACTACATCTGTGGAAGCAATGGAAACAAGTGCAAATGTGCGAGTGGAAACGAAAACTCACCGACCAATCTCAGTTATTCCGAAAAAATGAGTGATAACACAATCAGACTACAGTATGTTAGGAAAAGTCCGCAACCTCACTAGGTCCTACTATATATGAGTCCGAAATGAAATTCTGTGGAAAAAATGAATGCTTTCAAAGCCCTCGGTTTTCACTGAAGCTCTAGAGGAGACGTGGAATTCGAATTAGTATCATTTTGAATATTCATGGTAGTACCCATTTACGGCGGAGATTTCTGTTTAAATTTGGTGCAAATTTGAAGGAAAAGCTCCGTCTAATCTGAAAAGTTGGAAAATGAATGCGTATGAAGTTTTACGATTTCCTCGCTCGACCTTTCGTCTGAAACGCCTTGCTCCAGATAGGCGTTCTTGATAGCCTGTGTGTCGAAGAAAAACCCATCTCGTGCTAGTACGTACAGCATGGTGGGGAGGCCAACGAGGACGGGGAGGGATGGAATCGATAGGGGCTGCGGAAAATTCCATCGCCTTCAATTACTTTAGAAAACCAATCGAAACGCTCCGTGGTAGCCACCGAAAGTGCACTTGTTTTGGGGGGAAATTTTGTGTGCGTCATTGAATTTCTGGAGGCTTGCCTTTGGAAATCTATAGAATAGCCGAGTGTTGGGGGTTTCCGGCAGAGGAGCAGTGTCTCAGCTGTTGTTAGTCCAAAGGCATTTCAAAGCACAGTTTTCCCGTGGCCTAATCCATCAGGCAAAGTTCTTCCGCCTAGAAGGTTCGTTTATCTTCCTCAGGGTTTCCCCCATCTGCAGCAGAAAATGCTCAATATGAGGCGGAGGGGTAGAGTGGAGAGGGGCGGGCGTCGCTGGGCGGGTTAGTGAACAAGGGAAGGCTAACAGAATGGCTGAATGCTGGGGACGGGGACGGACACGCCGCGAATTACGGGAGGAACCCGGAAACTCAGGGAGGAGAAAGGAGGTTTCGACTGTGTGGAATTTTAGGGACTATGCGATGAAATAGCTTGAGGTTGCCCCGTGTTTCTCGAACGTTTTCCCGAAATCGTCTAATGATGCCCTGAAGTCGTTTTTTTCCAAGCTGCGCTAACGGACTTAACATACCTTAAAGGCAGTGTTTACGATAATCTTCACTTGTGGGATTATTCGCTATATTGATCAAGTGGCCCCTGGGTAGAAGCGAAATGACGTAGAAGTTGGGAAAAACGCACCAGAAGTCCACGAAACCCTTTAATCTCACCCCGCATTTCAAGTCTCACAGGAACTTTGTTATTACAATGAAATCTTTTGTGGACCCGTCCTTTGTAATTCTCTACTCTCTATTGCTCCGTTCTTCCCTTAGGGCCCTAACTAATCCTGCTTTGCATAAAATTTTCTTCTATTTTCGATTGACCCAATTTTTCACCTGTGACAACCACCATGAATATGTTCATCCAACTGAACAACTAGTCCATGCTATCGAATAATGCCACTGAAATACTACGTTTTAATGCGTTTCTCTCCGTTATTCGTAATTTTGGTAACACTTGGAGGCCAACGCATTGTTTTATGTGAAAAACTCGGGTACGAAAATCTACGTGAACACTGCCTTTAACTAACATTTTGGTCATTACAAAGAAGGAAATTGAATTGAGGGTCATAGGATTAGATGCTATAGATTTATCGGAAGCAAAAACCATAGAAACGTAGCCTATCTGTCTTATAATGGCGAGGATACGACGTGCTTAGAAGGAAACAAAAACTAAGGATTTCTGGAGTTCATTAGTTGTTTGAGCGCAGTAGACACCTCTTCAGTGTTTTTGAACAGATTCTGGTACGAGAAGTCGTTGAGGTGCTCGGAAAGGTTGTAGTCGGTGAGGCATAAATTATGCGTTCACAGTTTCCTTGAACTTTTCAACTTGTGACGCTTCAATGTTGCCGTATTTTCCCCACTTTTCAGTGATAATTTTGGATTCTTCCTTTCTCTTAGTTATAACAGTTTTTATCCCTTGGCTATAAATACGTAGTGTCTCAAGTATTCCTTCATATTTCCTCAGATCCTGCTTATACCTTTTCTGTTCGCTGTCGCTGGCTTTCGTCATGCCATCTGTTACTGTTAGGATCGAAATTTACCAATATCAAACCTGCCGCGGGAGCGAAACGCCAAGTTATAGTTAGGGCCTTGGGATGGGCCTAGGCCTATTTGATGTCGTAGCTGAATAAGTAAAGTATGAAAAATTTTCAGTTCATTTTAATTATATGAGAGGAAACCTATAGTCAAATTGTACTTGCGTTTTTGAACCATATCCATTTTGAGGGGACTGTACATGATTTAGAAAAAAAAGTTTCTTTTGCGCAGAAACGTATACTCTTTTGTAGAAAACAATAAAGAAAGAACGACACAAACGATTTGAGATTTGAGAAAGATTTGAGTGAAAATTGCGTGGATCAGGTAACCAGCCGAGCCCCGCCTAGGAATTCGAAGAATTGTTCATCTAAGGAATAGTTTTGGATGTGCTGAATACTGCTCGCCTCAAGAGATCTTAACATACAGACCTTTGCATTAATATCTGTTAATTTTCAACAAATTTTTTAGCTGAAGGATGCAGGTGAGAATATTGCGACGCAAAAGCTACTTTTGGCGTTGTAAGTCCTGTCACACCGAACACAAAAATCAGGCGTAGGCGATGGGCACCGATTTATTGGGGAAAAGGTTTTTTTTTTTCGAAAATTGAGGGCTTCATGGTGCCTTTTTACGATCATATTCCACTCTAGCGACATTTTTGGGGGGAAACATAGAAAAACACAATGCGATTTTCATTGTGAACTCCGCCAACAATACCTCACTGCCGCCATTCATCCATCCACCTCGCCACTCCGGCTGGACGGGGGAGTGGTCGCCGATGTATACCGGGGTCGGCAGAAAACGCGTCGATTACCGTAGTAGAGGACCAGTAGGGGGGCCAAAGGCGGACCATGAGTTTGTGCACTCTGTTTGTGCAACAAAGTATAGCAGGTTTTCAGAAGTGTAGTTTGCCGTTTCTGAAACCCAGCGTTGAAACTCGTTGAAATGGATCATCCATCAAGAACATTGCCTTTCATGACATAGCGGATAATTGCTAAGATGAAGGGGATATCGTTTTCATTTTTTTCTAGTGTAATTGCTAAATTAAAGTGTCAATGACCTTTGCATTGATGGCCTTCAAACAGTTTGGAAAAAGTGTGGATTTCTCTCTAAAACGACAACTGTGGCGCAATAAAACGGTTGTTTGTAACCCAACTGGAAACGTCAAGAGAAATCCTATTCGATAATTCTTTTGAACTGGTCAATGTTTATTATTAGGCTGAAGCACGTTCTACATATTCCTAAGGTCTCATAACTTTTCTTTTGAGTGCTTGTACATAGGTAATCTCATCCGCGAATCCCAGACTGGTGGGCTGTAAGGATCAGCTTCTTCGTCTCTTCATCATGCTCAGGACGTATCTCCTCATAGCATATTTCTCTCTAGTCCCATTTATTGCCATCCTCGTGGAGATTAATGATGAATAAACCTTCAGCTGGCTTCGAAATCCCGATCGATAGCACATGCACCGAGGCGAAAAAACATCTCGAGTTGTCGGTATCATCTTACGCTGAATGTGTTTTACTGCCCATTTCAACTAGCTTTTTATGTTCCTCTTGATATCGAGTGATTGCCGCTTCTCTCCGATGAATCGATATTTCCGTGCTCTTTGTATTTTTTCGGATAGAATTTTCGTTTTTTTTTTCTCCTCGATCGACTTCACATTTCGTTGAGAGATTTATTGTTACCCGACGGATGATTGGCTCTTTCAGGCCGAAAATGGCCGATCACCGCGGGAGGCCTCCCAAATTGCCGCCGCGCACAGGTACGTATTATCTCGACTCTTTGTTTTCCTTTTATGGTCAATTGTTTCCAATAAATTCTTAGGTAGCAGCACTTTTTTCCAATTTCCAACGCAATTTTCCATTTGGTTTTTCAAGAGAATGTAAGAGGGGCGATAATTTTTCCAAGCGTTTTCTCGCCCTACTCTTCAATGAGTTAAATTTTCTCTGGCTTGTCTTTTTTGACAGCTTAATTGAACTCTATGGGCAATAATGGTGAACACGAGAAGGAAAAAAACAACACGGGGAAGATTCCGTAAGAGCAATGTCATGTAAAGGCCTTTCGCGAACTCTAGTCTAGGGAATGGACGAGACTGCGGCAGTAGATCGTCGTTCGCAATGGAAACCTCACTGGTCTTCTGTGTCGCGAACACTGGTGGCTCGCCGCAATGATCGCGTCTCGTCCATTCGCTCGACTAAGAAGGAAGACAGGGCTGTTCTGCAGATCCGAATCGCAGTGTCTTGTTTCTTTTTTCCGCGCTCATTCCGTTGGCGCGAATTGCGTGCACGTTACATTTAACACCGTAGTTTACACCAACGTGCGGCTCACTGAAAAGAAGGAACCACAACGGACACTGTGATCCGTGTCGACTGTATAGTTTCGCGACGCTTACTTAGAGGACCTACTACAACGTCGAAGTCGCTAACAACACGACCTAAAGTCGGGATCATACTTCCGTTGGCGAACGACGCGACGCAATGCTTATCATCAGTATTGACCGATCGCAGGAAGTCCGATCCCGGCCTAAGCCGACGTTTCCAGAATGGATCATTCAGTGGCCATTATAATGCAGATATAGTCCGTTTCCCCTTGTGAAGTCGAGGGGCCGACCTCAAATCAACGGATTGGGTGATGGCCATAGGGGCAAGCCTCACCCTCACTCCCTTTTCATACTTTTGCCGCCGCGGCAAAGACTGCTCTTTGGGCTACTGTGAAACCAGAGTTCTGGAATACTAAGAAATTGGGTGAAAGTTGACAACTAGACTCTGATTCATTCCAAGTAAGCTCCTGTTTTCCATTATCACAGCGCGGAGCGGTGGCTTTTTCGTCGGAAACTTCTTATCACTAATTATATTTCACCAAGGCCCACCGCTCCGCTGCTGGTGTTAAAGGCAGGGTTCGCGATAAAAACGACTTTCGGGCTCTCTTCATGCGAGCGTAGATTTGGTCATCACTAAAGAAAAAAAAAGTGAAAAACCCCGTAAATTTGCGGGGAAAACGCTCGGAAACAAGGATTACCGGCTAATTACTGGTGTCGGCCGGCCCCCTAATTAACAAGATTTTCTTTAAAGGCAGTGTTCACGATAAAAATTGTTTGTCTGTTCTTCCGCCTATCTTGGAATCAGTTCCATGATGATTCCAATGATGTCTCTGGAATCTTACAAGACCTTCTGGGTACACAGTTATGGTCTCTCAAAAGTTGAGCTAAGGAAGCATGGTGAGCGTGTTGTCCGAATCTTGTAACTTTCGTCTTTTGCAGCCGATGTACGCGAGCTGACCTGAGTAAAGAGAGAAGTTGAGAATGAAGGGAAGAACGGGGCTATAGATCGGAAACCATTGCTCAACTCACGATCTCGAGTTTTCTTTTGTTCACGTCGGAGGGCGGGTATTGCGCTTTTGGGGTTTGCCTTGCGCTCAAAGTGGCAACTTCGGGCTTTTTTGTGACTCTTCCTGGCTCGCTTTTATGCGGTCTTTCGACGATAGCGTTACAGTGTACCCCTCCACTACCCATTTCTAGTGGAAACTGAGACACATTTTTCATCGTGAACACTGCCTTTAATGCTTGTTTATCCGCATTCAATTTTGCTGCTAAAGTAGTCAGTAGTCTTCACAAATGCCCCGAAATCACTTTAGAAGCAAAATAAAAGTTGGCAAGACAGGTATTTATAGAAATGTCGATAATTGGAGACCGGCGGACACCAAGGAAAAATTGTTATGGAGCGTTTTTTTCTGCAATTTTTCACTTATTTTCGCATTTGTGGTGGGCAGATCTACATTCCCATGAGGATAGCACAACTACAGTTTTTATCGCGAGTCCTACCTTTAATCGGAATCGACAGGTCTCTAGGGATTTACCAGAGCTTAACTTCTTTGCGCATGAGAATGCCGGCACAATGCTCAGATCTTCATCAAATCTCTATACGAAACTGGTGTATATAATAAAACTCGTCAAACGCCGCGATAACCGCAGAAATGTTCATTTTCGCCGCCACAGCAGCGTTTGCCGCGTTTCAACGTAGTTTCGGTAGGCGTTCCATTGGCAATATGGACATTTTGCTTGCCCTTTCGTATGCAAAGAAGTCAGTTGCCATCTTTCTCCCAATTTCTTAGTATTCCAGAGCACTGGTTTCGCCATAGCTCATAAAGCGACAATAGCCGCCGCTGCAAAAGTATGAAAAGGGTGTTAGGTGGCAGGTGTCACGTGTGTTCTCGCGTATCCTTCTCTGGTGAGGCACATAGGAAGTGTTGCATGCCTCCATTCTTCGCAGGATTCCGGAGAACTTATGCTGAACGAACTTTCGAATTCTGTGTTTGATACGTGTATCCTCTGTTTTGGAGTGAAATTCTCCGCTGTCAATCGCATGCGTGTGCGCGCGTATGCTGCGTCTCCTCTACCACACTTTTTGTCTCTCCTCTCGCTCCGCGCAAGCACGCGAGGGAACAAACTAAATTTGTCTCCGAAATAGAGGATAGACACTTTTTCTGTTTGCTGCGATGAACATTTCTTAGTCCTGAAAGGTGAATGCGTGTCGCATTTCAGTTCTAGATGTTCTAAATGTAGGAGGATGTTTTTCCCAGATGTGTTTCTCCTCGCGGTGCACAGAATGGTTTCCCATTAATAAATTTGGTCGTTAAGAAAAGAAATGTAACAGTAAAACAGCCTCTGTATACTTGTTTGAGCGCGTAGGCTTTGAACTCAATATTGTCCTCCGAAGTGTTTACCTTGAGAAGGACCGAGTCCGCCTATTCCAGGGGATTGACTCCCTCTGCCGGTGCACAGTGGCCGAGTTTCGGTTAAAGGCATCGTACGCGCAGGAAACCGTATATTATTTTTTCATGTTTTTGTGTAGCTTGGCCTCCCTAATGAACGAGAATGTCGAAGGCGCCCATGAAAAACTTCCATTTGTAAAGAAAATTCTCTCGGAACACATTGTAAATACGAATTTGAATTTCGCGCCAAAATCGTTTTTGAGGTTTTTCTGCATTTGGGGGCATCGTCACTGTTATTTTTGAAGTTTTTCTACATGTGAAGTTTGTGCCGTAACTGTTTTTCATGTTGTTTGGCAGTCGGTTCTACATTCTGTCAAAAAGTGCTAGATGACTGGTGAGAACTGGTGGCGGATCCTCATCTTCAACCTCTTCCAACCTCATAATACCAGGTTTTTGAAGCGCCAAAACTCACCGGTGTGGACTACCGGGCTCATCCATGAAATTGAGCCCAAAAAATGGAAATTGATTTTCAGGGCGAACGATGCCTTCAAAAATTTTTTCTGGGCTTACCATTGCGTATGGATATATCAGCCGGCCGCAGCTATGATGAGTGCTTGGCAGCGTGCGGGTACCTCTCAATCACTTTCTTCAGTTTGTGTGTCCGACTAATCCACAGAGAACGACGATTGTCCAAAGTATCCACACGGATCTATTGCGATGTCGCTCTGTCCCGGAGTATTCGCGCGTCATGGTAGACTCTGAATATGTGTCGCTTTACTGGAAAAGAATTCGGAATCGTTCTGACGCCGCTTTAGTTACAGACGAAATGTTCTGGTGTTCGCGGTCATAAGGGGGCTTTGTCGAGAACTTTGCGTTTTTTTGTGCTGATCCATATCCTATCACAGCGTCTTAAACATGGCGTCACAATTTCCTAACGGGGCGCCATGCACTGAGCGCGGTGCTGTCGTAGAATCGTAGTACGATTCCTAAACGTTAATCTATTTGGCGAAAGCGGCGTTATTGCCAGGTCGCAGGTTTCGCGCGACTTCTTGCTACGCTGTTGTAGGTTCTGTCAGCCAGTGCCTGATCACATCCACGGTTCGTTTAAAAAAAAGCAAAAATTTCGAATCTTGAACAAAAATTCGTTCACACAAGGTGCCGAGTTGATCGCAAAACGCTTGGCTCTGGGCGAGATTGAACCAGCATATTCCCTTTCCGGGGGAGCGCCTTATCGCACTGCACCACCGTAGCCCCAGCGCCGCTCTCACTCAACTGCTCGGTAAATCTTCACCGAAGCAATCATCCTTTCACCCGCATAACGGGATGAAACAGGAATACCGTCAGAGACTATCTAACAGTCGTAGACCTGTCAAGATGATGCCCTAGTTAAGTCTTACACGATTTTTGGATGTTTTTTGCCGTAACTGCAGTTCAACGTCGCAGTGCACGTTATGGTATGTTTACACAAGGTGCTGAGTTGATCGCAAAACGCTTGGCTCCGGGCGAGATTGAACCAGCACATTCCCTTTCCGGGGGAGCGCCTTATCGCACTGCACCACCGTAGCCCCAGCGCCGCTCTCACTCAACTGGTACGGCAAAAAACATCCAAAAAATCGTGTAAGACTTAACTAGGGTATCATCTTGACAGGTCTACGACTGTTAGATAGTCTCTGACGGTATTCCTGTTTCATCCCGTTATGCGGGTGAAAGGATGATTGCTTCGGTGAAGATTTACCGAGCAGTTGAGTGAGAGCGGCGCTGGGGCTACGGTGGTGCAGTGCGATAAGGCGCTCCCCCGGAAAGGGAATATGCTAGTTCAATCTCGCCTGGAGCCAAGCGTTTTGCGATCAACTCAGCACCTTGTGTAAACATACCATAACGTGCACTGCGACGTTGAACTGCAGTTACGGCAAAAATCATCCAAAAAATCGTGCAAAAGTTCGTTCATTGAAAGCCATCTTAAAATGATTTGCTAGTCTAATTGTAGTCTAATTCACAAGAAGTTGCGTACTTACAAACTCGAATGTCTGAATTTGGAGCTTGGAGATCAATCCTCAAATTCATCGCAACACAATCTCTCTCAAGTAACCGGGAATGGTCGTGTTGCAGTGAGTTTCACTGATATTGATCGGAACCGATCGCTTGAATTTTGGTACTAAATTTTGCGGCTTTTTGGTGAATTAGATTATACTTGTATACGCATTCACCCTCTTTTGTTTAGATTCACAGTCGGACAGACCGACATGGACCGTGACGAGGAGAGAACGAACGGAACTCTCACCATTACGGTGAGTCTACATATTATGGCCGGCATTTGAGAAATACTAGAAATCTGACAGATATCAGAGTTTTCTGTTTCTTTTTTGTAGATCCTGTATTAACTGAAAGCATCGTTTGCAAATCGTGTTTTCGTATTTATCCTCGTGTGAAAATTAACACTAGATGAGCACTGAATATTTTACAAGTTCTTCAGCTTTTCTGATTTTTTAGAATTTTTTGGTGTTTTTTGTATTCCCAGTTTTTTTTCAAATGGTGTATTTCTTTTTTTGTTCCCTTGCAAAACCCACAGAGCCTTGCTTGAGGTGACCCGGATTTGTGAACAGCGTTTTCGACAAAATCCGAAATGTGTGATGTAATGAGGCTACAAAGTTTGAGGAAAGAGTGATGTGAGGGGCCCCAATCGGCTGCGGTTTCCGCGTCGGTCACATTTCACTGAAAACGCCTCAGGCATTAGACGGTGATATTGTTGTGTTGGCTAACAACGATCCCGACCAATCATAATGCAACCCGCAAGATACGGAAAAACTCCGACCAGGCTCCACCCAGTAACATGTTCCAGCTGGTGCGATTCTCCCGATCGACTGACTGAGGCCTTGATTATTCAGCTTCCAGTACAAATTATTCTCTCGCCATTCGTCCTGCATTCAACCATCCCCGCGTCCATATATGTATTTTTTGGTGCAGCTTGCTAGTACACTTTATATAAATAAGCCGTCCTGAGATTTTTTTGATTCTCTGATTTTCTACCGAAAAATGTTGATGAATGTGGAGCCGAACATGCTTTCGGGAGCTGTATGTATCTCGCATTACTCTAAATAAAGTTGAAAGAATTCCACCATATTGCTCTCAGAGCAGTTAAGTGGGTCTCAGGGGTTTAGGCAAAACGGTTCAGATCTCATTTACAAATTCCTCGTGGGGATCTCCTAGATTGCTGATTACAAATCTGAGGTCCATCTGTCGATTTTCGAAACTCCCTCATCATATAGTGCCCTAAGCTCCCATCAGGGAAAAATTTTAAGAGCAAACGCGATTTTTGACGATTTCCTTAATGCTAGAATAGATTTTGCTAATTTTCCTCCGTGTGGGGTCACTAGCGGTGCTTAAAGGCAGTGTTCACGATAAATCTCACTTCCAATATCTCCACGGTTCACAGAAGGTCTGGTGCCGTATATAGCGAAGCACGCTTGAAAAGGACGCGAAAGTCGCGTTTTTGAGCCAAAATAGGCCCTCCCTAGTTTACGTTGATTTTTGAGCGTGGAGGAATTGACCGCTAGAAGGATGATAGCATTTTATGAAATCAAGCGATCAGCTCACTTATCAGCACTTCCTTGACTTGATCATTCCTGTAATCTGAGGCTTCATTTGTTCATATCGAGGGGACGGATCTGGGGCGCGGGGCGGTTCTGGGACACCAGAACGCTTGTTTGCAGCTGTTATTTTGTCACTCCTGGCTCGTTTTCTACCCTTCTTTCGACACTGGGAGCCTAGGGTCCTTCTCGCCTATCATTTTTTTGCGGAAGGTCACCGATGATGATCATCGTGAACGCTGCCTATAACGCGAATCTGAGGTTCATTTATCGATTTTCAATAGATTGCGGCAGGTTACGGTGGGTATACGGTTCATACATAGTTAGGTAGGTGACCAGATTGGCCTTAAAACTTTTCTCCGGTGGTTCAATAAGGGGTTCACGAACTTGGTGTCTATTTGTCGTGAAAACAGAAAAAATTAGTGGACTAAATACCCTAAGATGCAGTTTCATTGCTTCACAAGCTTTGAATTCAGAGGAACTGTTCGTTGAGGAAAGGGATCCCTTTGTGTATCCGTCCCTCAATATTTTTCACCTTTTGCGATTGCCTCCTGACGGTTTCTTTTGCGTTCCCTTCTGAATGTTGCTCTGTTGCATCATGTATTTATTGAAATTCGTTTCAATCTCATTATCTATAGGATTGTAGGTTATTCTTCATTCATTGTGTATAATTCGTTCGTCACGAAAAACAGTGTGAAAAAGCTTCCCCGTTTCTTCACTGCAACGTGAGCTCAAAGGCAGCATACACGCCCTCGTATGTATATATGGTTGACATAACTACGGAAGTGGAATGGTAGCGCAGAACACAACGTTTACGCATTTTGAAACGTCAAAAACTACCAACAATGCCGCTACGCGAGTAAGACATGGCCCCATCCTGTATTTCTCCGCTCCTTGTATTTGCCGTCCTCCTCAAAAACAGGCGTGCTGGTCCATCCCACCGTCGGCGGCGTTTGTGTGTGGTACCATAAGGACAATAAGCAAACCACCTAAATCGACGACGGCGAAGATTGCGCAGCACCTGTATTTTGGAGGAGGATGGCAAATACAGGTCGGGACCAACTTCTTACTTGTGGAGCGGCCTTGTGGGACGTTTTCGACGCTTTAAAATGCGTAGGCAAAAATACACACCTATGGTGTTACGTCCTCTGTCTGATAGGAACAAAGGGTATACAATGTATTGCGACCTAAGAGATACGGGATGTACTTCAAACGTGCGCTATTGAACTGGTAACAATCTCTTTCTACCACACAGAACAGCGCATCGTAGTTAACGCGGGTTCGCTGATGCATCCTCACGAAGCCCGTGCGGTTCTAACACGGAACTGCTGCGTTACTGTGGCGGCAATCTCGCGGCGATGTCGACCTTCAAGACGTTGCACCAGGATCTTCACGGCACAGTAATCAGCACGGAACCGCTGCGGTACTACCGTGGAACCATCGCGGCACAGTCGGGCGTCGCGGTACTTTCCTGGCTCTGCCGCGGCAAACTTTCTCAGAGTTCCTGCCCACGTGTGTCGCACAAATGCTTCCTGCTTCTTTCAGCTACACCAAAATCTGTCGAAACTCTGGAACAGAAACTAAAGCACCACTTCGGAGTCGGACTATCTACTGCGCTACATCCGACAAAATAATTAGTTTCCGTATGGTCATCCATCAGTTTTTGAGTCCTAGCAGACAAAATGATGGCAGCTCACTGCATCAATGGATAGGGGTGGGAAGGGGACTAAGAATCCGTGAAGTCTGTACTCGCGGCCATGAAGGTACGGTGGACCTAGATAATGAAACACCGCTTCTCATTCTATAGCATACCATGAACGCTGCGACGCAGTGTAATGTGTTGCGTGGGCGGCGATCAGGACAACGCGCTGTCAATAGAGGCTCTCAGGAAGGCTTGGAGGCAGTCAGTTTCAAGGCGAAGCCGAATACATAAATGTCAGAAATTTTCGGAACAACATATAGCCGTGACTACCGCGCGCGCAACACGTTTCGCAGCGGGGTGGCGTCCACGATTCGCTGCAAGTACGGGCTCGATCAAAGTTCGCTGATGGGTGGCGCGGCAGCAAGCAATCAAGAATTTACCATGCAGCGCCGCACAATCAATTGTCCTCCTTTGCATGTTACCGCGGAGTACAGTTACAGAGCGTATGTAGTGTCTTGACTTACTTGACTTAAAGGCACAGTCCAACCTCAGAGGTAATTTTTGATATTTCGGTCAGGTCGCCGTCTATAGCAACCCTGCCAAGCGCGAAATCTCAATTCGCTCAAATAAGCGAGAAAAAGCTAGGAAAAAGTCGACCACGCCCCCTTGAAAGAAAGAATGGGTAACGCCCACTGGCAGGTTTCCGATCTCAATAGGGAAGAGACGCGCGAATGATTTTATTCAAACTCTATGTTCTTCCTTTTGTTTTCAGTCTGGCTTTATATTGTGACCTGTTTCAGAGTGATGGATGCGAATAACGAGAGAATACAGGCTCGAGACAACTCGTCCGCGAACCTCTACCAGTTCAAATTCAAAATTTTTGAGAGACCGTAACTCAGTTCGTAGTGAGTTCTGAGCGATTTCGAAGACACCATTGTGATCAGCGTGAAAGTTTCTCCACGATAGGCTGAAAAACGAAAAATCGATTCTGAGCTTGGACTGTGGCTTTAATGGGTTGGCTTTCGCCTGACGCGGTCATTCCGCATCTTCACCGAGGCGTGCCGTCCTAGTAGTCAGCCGTGTCCATTTTTCACGGTCTTCAGCCACACTTTGAACACATTCCATCCAGCTGTCACTATTCCATTTCCTGCGAAACGAAACATCGCGCCTGAACTGTCTTTCGATGCCGAGTGACTTTAAATCCTCTTTAACCGCATCCGTCCAGAACTTTCGCCTACGCCCAGGTGGCCGTTTCAGACAGGATTTGGAAGCATTCTTAGAGCGTGTTGTACGAGACGATCCGGCGTTCTTCTTAGTATATGCCCGAGCAGTTGAAGTCGACTTTCCATTGCTGCTTGAGATGGCTTTAGGAGATGCTGGCACCTCCCTCGTGTCAAGCGTTGATGTACTGCGTCGATTTCCTTGTTAAGGTCTTCGTTATGGCACACACGCGGCCAGAAATATCCTAGCAAACGCCTAAAAAGCTTCCTCTCCGTGCAATCCAACCTTTCCATCTGCGTCTTCGGTGCTGCCCACATCTCCGATCCGTACATCATGATAGGGCGAATAGCGGATAGGTAGACGCGCAACTTGACTTCCTTCGCGATGGTGGTAGACCACAAACACTTGGTTAGAGAACTAAATGCAGTCGTAGCTTTCGCACATCGTTGTCGAATATCCGCTGCATAACTACCATCGTTCTTCAGCAAACAGCCAAAATAACAGAAATCGTCCACCAGTTCGATACGTTGTCCGTCCACACAAACTCCCGTTGAAGACCTCTGAGAGACCCACTCTGCTTGCATTTGTCGGGACGAAGACGAAGTCCATAGGCTGCGGCATACTTCGAAACGAGGTTCACAATCCTTTGCAGCTTTGCGTTGTTTTCAGCGAATAACACAATGTCGTCGGCGTACTCCAGGTCGACAAGGGAGCGTCCTGATGGTGTTAGGATCACATCCGCAGGAAACTGTTCTGCAACTCTACGCATGATGTCATCAACGGCGAAGTTGAAAAGAAAAGGTCCTGCAACGGCTCCTTGCCTTACTCCTGTTTTCACCTCGAAAGCTGACGTAGATCCGACAGGTGTACGAACTGCTGCTGTTGTTCCTTTGTTCATGTCCTCGATTAACCGAACATACTTGTCCGGGACTCCATCTGCTCGCAGAGCATTGAGCAATCGATCACGATGAGGAGAGTCGAACGCGGCTTCAAAGTCCAAAAAAGCAAGCTGTAATGGCTTCGAAAACCGCTGCCACGATTCAATTACTCTTCTCACGACGAACACTTGGTCGATGGTCGATCTTCCAGGTCGAAAACCGGCTTGCTCATCTCTGGTCGTTCCTTCACGATGTTTGATAAGTCGCTCGAGAATGATACGTTCTAAAACCTTGTACATGACACGAAGTAGAGAGATTCCTCTGTAGTTCTTAGGATCCGTGACGGATAGCTTCTTGTGAAGAGGTACGATGATCGCATGTCTCCACGAATCGGGTATCCTTTCGCTCATCCATATGGCACGGATGGTGTTGGTCATTTCACGAATCCCAGACGGAGGAAGAGCTTTCAGCATTTCAGCAGTGATGTTGTCATCTCCACCTGCCTTTCCATTCTTCATTTTCCGGACACAATCCAAAACTTCAGACTCAGTCGGCGGTTCCTCACTGACATCGTAATGTGCTCTCTGAACATGCGGGAGCTCAGGTACTGATGGCGCTGGACGATTCAGTAGTGAACTGAAGTAATCCTTCCATATTGGCAGCGTCGCATCACCAACTGCAACTCCATTGGTAGTGTTCAAGACAGGAGAACATCTCTTCATCTTCCCGCTATACTGTCGCAGCAACGTGTAGGCTTTCTTCGGATTCTTCTCCTCCCAAGCCTTCTCGAACTCCTTAGCTCTACACGTCCACTCTCGTTCGCGGTCACTTTGAAGCTGCCGACGCAACTTCCTCCTCAGACGCTTCTCCTCCATGAAGTTTCCTGCAGTTCGGAGAGCACATACTCTGTTGTAGGTAGATGTTGTTTCTTCTGAGACGTAGGCGAACTTCTTCTTAGGCTGTACAACCGGGAGTGCCTCTTTCGAAGCGTCCTGGATGCACTTGACAAAAAGAATCCGCGTCGCAAAGTTTCTTCTTAGTCCGTACTCCGATGTGAATAGAAACGCGTTGTCGGAAATTCCTTCTGCACTCTTCATCTCTGAGACTTGTCATGTCAATCCTCTGGAGAGGCTGAGCCCCTCGCTTCCTCTTATGAATCCTCGCAGTGAAGTTCAACAGAACAGGACGGTGATCCGAATCGAATGCGACATCCCACACAGCTCTAGATCTTCGAATGTCCGATACTGGAATATTCCTCGTCAGGACATAGTCAAGCTGTAGTTTCAAAGTTGTCATCTTCCGCTTCCGCTGCTCTTCTGGAGATAGCTGGGTTGGTCCCTGCCACGTAAGCTGATGGCGGCGTTGATTCCTCTTGAATGTCGATGCAATAATCAGACCACTGCGTTCACAAAAGTCTACAAGGCGGTAGCCTTTGTCCGATGTTTGCTCCACTGGGTAGAAACATTTACCGAGTACTTCGGATTCCTGATCAAGTCCCATCTTCGCATTTGCGTCAATCCCCACGACAACAGCATGTTGACAAGGTATCCTGGCCAGCAACGTATTGAGTTCCTCATAAAACGCATCCTTCGTATTGTCCTCGGCGGTTTCAGTGGGCGCATGAGCACTCACTATCCACAGATTGAATCCTCTGTGATCCCGCAGTCGTACGAATGCATTCCGGCACGACGTTGAGCCGAACTCCTTGACCATACCATTGAAATCCTTCTTTACAGCTATTGCACAGCCTCCCACTCTCCTATCGTCAGCGTTACCGCAGTAGATGGTGTACTCTCCGACGCTGATGACGGGTCTATCCTTGAGGCGGGTTTCCTGCAAAGCAGCAAACGGTGCATGGAAATAGCTCAGAAGTCTGGATAGCGCAGTTTTTTGGATATCACTCGACAGCGATCGACAGTTCAGGGTGGCGAAATTGTGGCTTGTGGCCAAAGACTCCATGACTCCTTAGGTACGGATCCTAAGGTGTTATGGACCAGAGGCCTTAGTGTGCCGGACGGCGACACCTTTATGCAATGTATGGGATACTTTCGCGATATAGTTGTGCACGCTATATCGCTCGAACGTTCCCTGTGTACACTCAAACGTCTGCTGGGTTCAGTAGAAGCAGGGGCACCAACGAGCAGGTACCAACAGACTTGTATACACACCCCCAATGTAGTCTGCGAAAAATTATTGCTAGTAATGAATGTTACAGTCTACTTTACCGAACGTATACACCTACAGAGGAAGCACGAGTGGTCGGTTGAAGATCACTATGCACGAACCTCAATGGAAAACGCTGCACCCCGAAAAAAATTGACCACGAAAATGGAAATTTCATGGGGAAAACTCCGAAAAAGATGATCAGAACCGTTCTAAAACAGCTTCGCTAGCACTAAGTTCATTACCCTCCACCGACACTGAAAGGTCTATTTCGCCTACTCTGACAAAATTTGTCCCAGTGGCAGACCATCCGTGCCTTGAAGGCTCCTAACCGGTGCCTTCAGGACAGGGTCTATGCAGAGTTCCGGCACCAGCCATGACTGATCAAGCTACCGCGACCTGGTAGCAATGTCGCCGCGACGATGCCTAAACACAGCCGCGACGGTTCACATCGCGGCAGAGTTCTGGCACCTTCACGGCGACATTCCTACCAGGTCGCGGTGAACTTGATTAGCCATGACTGGTGCCGGGACTCTAGGTAGACCCTGTCTTGAAGGCGCCGGTTAAGAGCCTTCAAGGCGGGGCTCCTCTGCCATCGGCGCATTTTTCTCAGAGTATACCGGTCAATTCATTCTTTCTCAGAAGGAAAGGCGGGCCCATCGTAGGCTGAGAATCTGGTTTTCGCTTACTTCGGAGGGTTTTCTCAGCGTCTATGTTATACAAGTTAGGCTCTGGTTCATTTCAAGAAAGCTTCTGTTTTCGACTATAACAGCAGGAAGCGGTCGCTTTTTCGTTGGAACCTCCTTATCACCAGTTACATTTCACAAAAGCCCATTGCTCCACTGCTGGTGATAATCGAAATCGGCAGCTTATTAGAGATTTTCTAGAGTTTACTAGAATTCTCGAGCACTGGGGCCCTTTTTGTGGGCGGATTTTGACCTCAAACAGCAGCGAGCGGTCGCTTTCTCATCGAAGCATCCTTATAACATGTGATATTTCTCCAAGGCCCTTCACCCCGATGCTGGTGATAAACGAAATTGAGAGCACACTGGATCAGCTCCAGAGTTTGTATCTGCAGAGAACTCGGAATCAGAATCCATCGTGAACGCTTCACCCACGCGTCCACTCATGCACGCTTGTTTAGCACAATATATATAGTGGGAGTGCGAACAGATTTTCATCCCTTATCTTGTTCAAAAATGGCTCGGCGGCGAAGCGGGAAACAGATAAGTCAAAACCCCCGGATAACGGTTAATCGAACAACGGTTAATCGACTCACCTCTAGTCCCCAAATGACCGCGAGCAAAAGCGGCGTTTGCTTCCAATTTTTTGCCGAACTGTGCCGGAAAAACAACGAAAATTTCGGCAAACGACAAATGACAAAAAGGTCCCAAAAATGGCCGGAAAGCGACAAACGGCAAGCGTCAATTGCCACACATCCCTGGTTCGGAGCCATACCATTCTATTTCCGTCGTTATCTCAACCACGTTTACGAGAGTGTATGCTACCTTCAAGGTTTATTTGAGAGGCGATGGCTAGCTCTCTCATTTTGAGCCGCTCGAAGTAAGGGTTATCGGGCTTGTCATGTGAGAATCTCCTTATCACTGTTATATTTTGCTATGCCCAACCGCTCCGCTGCTTACTCCGCCCGGACTCATGCGAGCGAACTAGGCTTTATGTATATAGAATGAAGGGCGAAAAACGGGCGGGAAGTCATGTAAAACCACATGCACCAGCCGACCCTTTAGACTGTCCCGCCCACGTAGTGGAGGAGTTGTCCAGAAAAAAATCTGCTGTCGAACATTTGGATCCTGTTCACCTTAAATTTCACGATTGTAACAGCCAAGCATGCGCAACAAAACCTTCTAATTTTCAGACGATTTTCTTGAGAAGAAACGCAAAACAAAATCACTTACCTATTAAGTCTAAAGAGCGCAAAAAATTCTATTATCGAATTTTTGAACTGCACCAAACACGCCAAGCAGGCGTAAATGAATATTTTAGGGTTGTTTTCAAGCGTTTTTTTTTCGGAAAATTGAATGTTTTATGGGAACTTTATGTTATTTTTCCCTATTCGTCGGCTAAACTGCCCAAAAACACTGGAAGGATTTGGTTTTTCATTGTGAGCAGTCTTTTCATGGATAAGAATGCTTATAGGACATTTAGGCAGTTTTTTCCTAATTTTCAGAAGCCACATCATGTTCTACGCATTCTTCCTTACAAAAAAATTTTGAGAACGGGAGTTCCGGAACACTCTTCTCAAAGGCACTGTTCACAATAAAACCGTATTATAGTTTTTGATGTTTCTGAGTTTTGAGGACACCATCTACTGCGGTAACGCTGACGATAGGAGAGTGGGAGGCTGTGCAATAGCTGTAAGGAAGGATTTCAATGGTATGGTCAAGGAGTTCGGCTCAACGTCGTGTCGGAATGCATTCGTACGACTGCGGGATCACAGAGGATTCAATCTGTGGATAGTGAGTGCTCATGCGCCCACTGAAACCGCCGAAGACAATTCGAAGGATGCGTTCAATGAGGAACTCAATACGTTGCTGGCCAGGATACCTTGTCAACATGCTGTTGTCGTGGGGATTGACGCAAATGCGAAGATGGGACTTGATCAGGAATCCGAAGTACTCGGTAAATGGTTCTACCCAGTGGAGCAAACATCGGACAATGGCTACCGCCTTGTCGACTTTTGTGAACGCAGTGGTCTGATTATTGCATCGACATTCAAGAGGAATCATCGCCGCCATCAGCTTACGTGGCAGGGACCAACCCGGCTATCTCCAGAAGAGCAGCGGAAGCGGAAGATGACAACTTTGAAACTACAGCTTGACTATGTCCTGACGAGGAATATTCCAGTATCGGACATTCGAAGATCTAGAGCTGTGTGGGATGTCGCATTCGATTCGGATCACCGTCCTGTTCTGTTGAACTTCACTGCGAGGATTCATAAGAGGAAGCGAGGGGCTCAGCCTCTCCAGAGGATTGACATGACAAGTCTCAGAGATGAAGAGTGCAGAAGGAATTTCCGACAACGCGTTTCTATTCACATCGGAGTACGGACTAAGAAGAAACTTTGCGACGCGGATTCTTTTGTCAAGTGCATCCAGGACGCTTCGAAAGAGGCACTCCCGGTTGTACAGCCTAAGAAGAAGTTCGCCTACGTCTCAGAAGAAACAACATCTACCTACAACAGAGTATGTGCTCTCCGAACTGCAGGAAACTTCATGGAGGAGAAGCGTCTGAGGAGGAAGTTGCGTCGGCAGCTTCAAAGTGACCGCGAACGAGAGTGGACGTGTAGAGCTAAGGAGTTCGAGAAGGCTTGGGAGGAGAAGAATCCGAAGAAAGCCTACACGTTGCTGCGACAGTATAGCGGGAAGATGAAGAGATGTTCTCCTGTCTTGAACACTACCAATGGAGTTGCAGTTGGTGATGCGACGCTGCCAATATGGAAGGATTACTTCAGTTCACTACTGAATCGTCCAGCGCCATCAGTACCTGAGCTCCCGCATGTTCAGAGAGCACATTACGATGTCAGTGAGGAACCGCCGACTGAGTCTGAAGTTTTGGATTGTGTCCGGAAAATGAAGAATGGAAAGGCAGGTGGAGATGACAACATCACTGCTGAAATGCTGAAAGCTCTTCCTCCGTCTGGGATTCGTGAAATGACCAACACCATCCGTGCCATATGGATGAGCGAAAGGATACCCGATTCGTGGAGACATGCGATCATCGTACCTCTTCACAAGAAGCTATCCGTCACGGATCCTAAGAACTACAGAGGAATCTCTCTACTTCGTGTCATGTACAAGGTTTTAGAACGTATCATTCTCGAGCGACTTATCAAACATCGTGAAGGAACGACCAGAGATGAGCAAGCCGGTTTTCGACCTGGAAGATCGACCATCGACCAAGTGTTCGTCGTGAGAAGAGTAATTGAATCGTGGCAGCGGTTTTCGAAGCCATTACAGCTTGCTTTTTTGGACTTTGAAGCCGCGTTCGACTCTCCTCATCGTGATCGATTGCTCAATGCTCTGCGAGCAGATGGAGTCCCGGAAAAGTATGTTCGGTTAATCGAGGACATGAACAAAGGAACAACAGCAGCAGTTCGTACACCTGTCGGATTTACGTCAGCTTTCGAGGTGAAAACAGGAGTAAGGCAAGGAGCCGTTGCAGGACATTTCTTTTCAACTTCGCCGTTGATGACATCATGCGTAGAGTTGCAGAACAGTTTCCTGCGGATGTGATCCTAACACCATCAGGACGCTCCCTTGTCGACCTGGAGTACGCCGACGACATTGTGTTATTCGCTGAAAACAACGCAAAACTGCAAAGGATTGTGAACCTCGTTTCGAAGTATGCCGCAGCCTATGGACTTCGTCTTCGTCCCGACAAATGCAAGCAGATGTGGGTCTCTCAGAGGCCTTCAACTGGAGTTTGTGTGGACGGACAACGTATCGAACTGGTGGACGATTTCTGTTATTTGGGCTGTTTGCTGAAGAACGATGGTAGTTATGCAGCGGATATTCGACAACGATGTGCGAAAGCTACGTCTGCATTCAATTCTCTAACCAAGTGTTTGTGGTCTACCACCATCGCGAAGGAAGTCAAGTTGCGCGTCTACCTATCCGCTATTCGCCCTATCATGATGTACGGATCGGAGACGTGGGCAGCACCGAAAACGCAGATGGAAAGGTTGGATTGCACGGAGAGGAAGCTTTTTAGGCGTTTGCTTGGATATTTCTGGCCGCGTGTATGCCATAACGAAGACCTTTACAACGAAATCGACGCAGTACATCAACGCTTGACACGAGGGAGGTGCCAGCATCTCCTAACGCCATCTCAAGCAGCAATGGAAAGTCGACTTCGACTGCTCGGGCATATACTAAGAAGAACGCCGGATCATCTCGTACAACACGCTTTAAAAATGCTTCCAAATCCTGTCTGGAAACGGCCACCTGGGCGTAGACGAAAGTTCTGGACGGATGTGGTTAAAGAGGATTTAAAGTCACTCGGCATCGAAAGACAGTTCAGGCGCGATGTTTCGTTTCGCAGGAAATGGAATAGTGACAGCTGGATGGAATGTGTTCAAATTGTGGCTGAAGACCGTGAAAAATGGACACGGCTGACTACTAGGACGGCACACCTCGGTGAAGATGCGGAATGACCGCATCAGGCGAAAGCCAACCGATTAAGTCAAGTAAGTCATGTTTTTGAGTAGGTAAGAACACTAAGTTGGGTATAATAGGGAAAAAATACACAGAACGTTCGAATACCGGAGAAAAACTTTAAAGAAATCTCTGAAAAATTTATTAACTCCTGTTTGTGTGTTTTGGGAGGCTGCTGACAAAGCGTCAAACCCAACGTCGGAAATGGTTTTGCGCTTTGAAATTCTTAGGTAAGTGACTTTGTTTTCTGTTTCTTGTATCGAAAACTCTCAAAAATAAAGAGATGGGCCATTGTATGGTTTTAGTTTTCGATTTAGTCTGACGCATGGACCAGGTGGCTGGCCGTGCGGGCTGGCGGCCTCACTGGAGAATGGGGTTTCGATTCGCGCGGGGTGATCTATAGTCTACAGCAATGGAAGTAGGACCTGGTGAGGTTGCGGATTCTTCCTAACATACTGTAGCCTTAAAGTGTTATCAATCATTTTTTCGAAATAACTAAAATTGGTCGGTGAGTTTTGACTTCCGCTCTAACATTTTCTACTGTTTTCATTGCTTCCACAGATGTAGTCGTATCGATGAACAGACAGACTCACCGATCCATCAAAGCTGTTCCGGAAAAAAATGAGTGATACCACTAACAAACTACCGTGTGTTAGGACGCGTCCGCAACCTCACCAAGTCCTACTTCCATTGCTGTAGACTATACCGTCGCAGCCCCGTCCATTCATCAGACTAGAATTATTACGCGAACTCTACATGTTGTGTTCTTAGAACCTTCTGCGATGAAAAAATATTCGAAAATACGGTACGTTCTCCTCTGGTGAAACGAACACAGGACAACTTTTATAGGAAGTGGGCGGGATGGCCCAATGGGTTGGCTGGCCCACGAGATTTTCACCCACTTCCCGGCCGTTTTTCGTTGCTCTTCCGTTCTTACTCTTGTTAAAAGGACTCAAAGCTTACGTTTTTGCCAGAAGATGGGCACCTTTTTCATTATGAACACTGCTCTCAAGGAGCGAAGATTAATACATTTTTTGCAATGCCTTCGATCATGATAAATTTAATATCAGATCGACTGACTTACAGCAGCGGAAAAAAGTATCGGAGCACCTGATTCTGTGGGGTCCAATCTTTTTCGTTTATTCTTTTTGCATCATGGATAACTAAGCACCAAAAGGAAATTTGTTGATCTGCAGTAGAGTAGAAGTCCAGCTCAATTTCGGAGTTGACTTTGGTCGAATGGAGTTCACGTGAGGTATAGATTGATAGACCACTGCTGTCATTCCGTCGGAATAAATGGCTTCCGCCATTGCCCAAACTTCGGGTAATGATCAATCATTGGATGAACTCCGTGAAGACTTTTTGTGCTAATGAGAAAGGAGATTTCGTTATAGTAAAGAGGGCAGGAATTTCATTGCGGTATTTTGGTTGATTTGTGGTATTTTTTTACTACATACCAACATGAGGAAAAGGTCTTATGATAAGCTCTTTAGAGATAGAAGCTCTGAATCTTATCGGTCAACGCTAGTAGTGCAACGGTTATTTCTCTTTACAGTGAGAAATCAGTGGCGAAACTGAATTATTAGGGGTTATTGAAGGTCGTCTATCGATTGGATCCACTTCTGCAGCATTCTATTGATTTTTACTCAGAAAATCGATAAGATCGATAATTCTAGAAAATCGATAAATTCTACGGTGGTGATTTCTATTGATAGAGGGAGGATTCTCAAAAATTCATTACTGCCAACATTGACCACTAATTTTCTCCAATGAACTGAAACACCATGACACTGCTAGCGTTATCCGATGAAATTCAGATGTTTGTATAGTGCCCATATTGGGATGCTTCCAAATTTGGGATTTTTTTCCTGAAAAATTCGATGAAAATCGACCCTTTTTGCTCGGCTAACCGTTTTCAGCGGCTGCTTGTCACTTTCGTTTCTGGACCTTAGCTTCGAAATTTATTCAATAAGAAATGAATACCCAAAGTCTGCGACCCAAAAAAGATTGATTTGTAAAATTGCACTCACTTGACCAAAACCATCGAAATTTTATTCAAAGATTCATAACTAATCACCCATCCCTCCAGAAGTCAACTTAAAAACAGAGCGTTTTGCAGAATTCGATGCTTTACAAGGATTCGACAACTCATGCATCAGGCCCAGTGCATACTTCCCGCGACAGGCGACGCGACATAGTGTATGTCATATATATCGACCGAAAATCGATATGGGTGATATGCACTGTCCCTGTCGCGCGTCGCGGGAAGTATGCACTAGGCCTTACAGTTCGATTGTAGCCAAGTCGGACGCAGAAAATCGAACGATTCGAAGCGGGTGATCCGATAAGCTAGCCCGCTGCTGTAACATCGGCATGGATCCTAATGAGACTTTGCTTTCACCATTGGAAGTTGGCGCAAACTCGGTGCACCTATGTTATAGTATATGGTACCGAGTTTGCGCCAGCCTTCAATATGGAACGCGAAGTCTCATTAGGATCCATGCCGTCGTTTCGTTGCGCAGATATTCGTGGTTGTTACCAAGGATGTCTTCCATGTTCCCGTACTTTTGACATTGCTCCACCTTCTCTGCCTCAATCAGAGATCTAAACTCGCATCTTCATCTGGCAATGCTTGGCACTGAACGGTGCTAAGAAATACGATTTCCAAAGCACTTTCGTTGCAATTTTTCTGTTCCTTAAACTGCACTCTACACTTTACACCAATAAAGAAGTAACAACCCGTTGTAATGTAGTGTGTTCATGGAACAACATCGTTGCCGAACGACGTGCCTTCGAAAAGTCTGCACATTTCTTTGAAACATGATTCCTAGATCTGTTTTTGTGCTGATTTCTCGTTATTTGGTGAAGTTTATGATTGGAGTGGAGATACCTCACCGAATTAAGGAACACACCAGAAAAGCGAAATAAACTAGTTGGGAACCGCTGTAAAACGAATGTTAAGGCCTTCCGCTAAGTTTTGACGAATGGACTAGACGCGATCATTTGCGGCAGCCGTGCAGCACTTGCGAGACAACCGGTCAGCGGGGTTCCGATCGCGAACGGCGATGCATCGTTTCGGCTCCTTCCATTCATTAGACTAATTTCTGGCAGAAATCCAATATGAATTGTGACGATGTAGACATTGATGGATGACCCTTATTCTCCTCGTTTCACCTGAAAGGTCCCCGTCATGGTCGGCCAAAGGCCGGACTGAGCAGTGGTACCCCGTCCCTAGTGTGTCGGGACGATGTAGACAATCGAATGTGCAGGCATACTCGAGCGCACTGCGACCGGCTCATTCCGGCTACAACAGGGAGATTTTCCGTCTCAGGAAGCAACGCATTGCGTACGTATCGATCGGGATGGACAGAGCTGGATCAGTATGGATCAGGCGGGCTCAGTCCGGCACCATTGGGGGAAGGCAATTTTTTCACCTGAGTGAGCAATGTATTACTTACCGCACAGGCGTGCTCAGTCCATCCACAAGGTGTAGATTTTTTAACACCCGACTCGCATAACGTAGATGCTTTTCGATCGGGCTGGCTACAGCGGATCGGCCGACTATGACTGGGGTCAAGGAGAATATGAGGTGATGGCGGGGTGTAAAGATAGGCGTTAGGCTGCTGTGTTGCTTTTGTCTTGTGAGACTTGATAAATTTTCAATATCGTCCTCTTTCTGCTCCTAGGTCTTGTGTTTTTATACTTGAAGGCATCGTACGCGCTGAAAATCGCTAACCGTTCTCTGTGAGGCCGCCGCTCCGTCACTCATGTAGAACTATCCTCTACGAGAAATAGAAGCGCCATGACAGGCGCAAACGATACACTTTTGAAAATTTTTCATCCAAAAAAATACTGAAGTTCAAGCTTGAGCAGTGGACACTCCTTAATTCTAAATAATTTTTGGTGAAATAAGTCGAAAGGAATTCACTCAATTAATATGATTGAAGCGCCAAAAAAACTTTCGACGTTTGACAAAAAAATTGCACGTATTATTGCACCGCAAATAGTAGGCGGATGGGAAGGGAAGTGAGTGTTTGGGGAGGTTTTCAATCGAGTTTTTCCGGAAGTTGAGACTTTTGTGGGGCTTCCTCGCCATTATCTTGTACGCGATTGCTTGCCTGCGCAAAAACATTTACAAATAAGGCATGGATTTCTGCGAGTAAAATGCCTTTCACGGTAGTGTATTTTTCGTCCCACATGGTTTATCCGTTATCGAAAAAGAGTTATTTCAGGTCAACTTCTCCATTTCAATCACGAACGGTGACGACAACAGAACGAGTGCAGATCCTGCAGATGCCCATCAATCTCACCGAGGAGCAAATTGCACCCGCCCGGCTACTTGCTCTTTCACCGCACGGAAATCCCAGCCAATCCGTTTCTTCCACTGTCACCACTATGGCTGTAGGTTTTGGTTTTATTTTATCGACTGAATTCTATGTTTTTCACTTAAAAAAATTTAAGTTCATTGGCCAAACGTCCATTGATACGCTGCCTTAAAACTATTAAGAGGACCGGAAAGTAATGTCGTTTTCTTACGCTGAATACAAACACATACTGCTCTGCTTGCTTTCCCAATCTGCTTCAGATGTTCATGGGTGATCGACAAAGGTTGGTTAAGACTGTTTGACTATTCCACGATCGTCTGAGGCTCCGTCCATACGTGGCGGGAACGCCCGCTCTCGCTGTTCCGCGCTCCTTAACGCTCCCTAGCGCTGATAGGTGCCCGGTGCACAGAGAGAGACGAGCAAACGCCTCCTGTCTCGGGTTAATTCGATCGACGACGGTTGACCTAGTGGTCAATCAATCAAGTCGAATCCTTGGCTGCTCATGTACCACGGTTTGTGACAGCCGTGTTCAAACTATCAGACACGAGGGCATTAGTTTTTAATTAGGCTCAAGGATAAATGCTTTAGGGACAGAGTAATAAGCTTGACCCTAGCTGATTCTTTCCCGGAACGGGCAGCGCGAGCGGCAGCCAGCGTAAGCGAGCGAGAGCGGATGTGAGCGCTCGATAGCGAGCGTAGGCGCCTGAGAGCGGCTGGCAAATCGTGTTTTAATCAGGGATGCGCGGAAAAAATATTTTTGGAAACAGAAAACAGATAATCTAGTTTGACAGAAAACAGAAAAAAATCTCCAAAAATGGGCAGAAAACAGAAAATTTTCAAAAATCAATAAAGCGTGTTCAGCGTACACTAAACGAAATTTTTCAAAACATTGAGCTTTTTTTATACATTTTTTGAGTGATCTATGCTTCTTTCATTGAATTTTCAAAACCTTGCAGTTGGCCAGAGCAAAAAGTAGAGACGCTCAAGAATTGCAGATTATGAGTGCGATGAGGTGACAAATGTTCATCAAATCTTCCTTTTCCCAGGCAATAAAAGCTCGATTATTTATTAGAAGCTCAATACATACAGTGCGTTCGGAAATGATAGGAACACCTCTGAAAACCACAGTCTTTATGTTTAAATTGGGTGCGGCGGTCAGTAATGCTCATAAATGATTTCAGCAGGGTGAATAACCTCTGTTCACTTGTTTCTATAACAATATCATAATATTGTAATATTTTATTTTAAATTGTCACATTATTCGCCGTTCGGAAATGATAGGGACACTATTAAAAAACAAAAATTATCAAACAAGGAAAGAACAAAACATACACATACATGTAATCTAATATGATATCGCACCTCCAGAGTTGGAAATTAATTCAAAATTCTATTCGGCATAGAAGTGATCAAATTGGATATCACATTTTTATCCAAATTTCTCCAGGCTTCGAGTACAGCGGCCCTTAGCTCGTCTACGGTCCCATACTGCTTGATATTCGCGTAAATCTGGCGCACAATTATGCCCCAGATATTCTCTATCGGGTTGCAGTCAGGACTACACGCGGGCCATTCCATCACGCGAACTCGGTTTTGTTGAAGCCACGCCTTTGTGGATCTGGAGACATGGACCGCAGCGTTATCTTGCTGGAAAATGTAGCGTTGACGCCTGTAACCAGTGAAGAACGGCAGAAGATGCGCACGCAATGTTTCGTGATGCTCCTCCGAATCCATCCGACACGAAGTGAAGGCGATTTCCAAAACACCTTCGCTGCAGAATGCTCCCCAACACATCAGCGAACCGCCTCCGAAATTTCTTCGACTAAATACCATAGGATCCTTGCGGAGATCTCTCCAGTAGCATCGAGCACCGTCAGGTCCATCAAGGTTAAACTTCTTTTCGTCGGAGAAAATTACCTGGAACATGTCGCCTTTATCTTTTAAGTTTTATCGGATTTTTAGAGAATCCCTTACCTTTCACCAGTCTGTTGCCATGTTGTTCCTTGCAAACCAGTGTCGAGCTACTTTGTGGGCTTCTGAGAGTGATTAAGCCTTCTTCATCACTTGGCGGACGATGTTTTCGTCTGCGTTTACGACGCTCCAAACAGTAGTCTTCGACACATTGAGCGACAACTGAGCCTTCACTTGGTTGAGAAACAGACTACTGTTTGAGCAGAGTCGACTTATCCTCCGTGCATCCCTGCCGCTGACCTTTCTTGGGCGTCCAGGACTCTTCGCCAAGCCGTAGGAGTCTGAATCTCGTAGCAACTGGCTGATGCAGTTGGGGGAACGTCCGAGCTGGGAGGCAATTCGACGTTGGCTCAGCCCAGCAGCGTTGAGGGCACGTATTTGGGTTTGTTCGGAAACAGTAAGCGATGTACCACGGCCCATGATTGGAATAAAGATGTTGGGTGTCCTCGTGTTGCGTTCATATAGTGAACTTGTAACGGGAAATTTTGTTCGAAGTGAAAAATTCCATTTTTTGCAGTGTGTCCCTATCATTTCCGAATGGTGAAATTTTCTAAATGTAAAGGCAAAATCTTATGAAATTAGGCACTGTTTTAAGGAAGTTGCGAACAGAGGTTTTTTATCACGCTGAATTCATTGGTGAACAGTATTCATCACCATTCCCAGAATTTTTTTGAAAATCTCATTTTTTAGAGGTGTCCCTATCATTTCCGAACGCATTGTATGTCTGTACAAGGACTGCGTATTGAAGTCGGAGCGAGCTTTCCGTTCCTATGTGTACATATTTTGACACTTATTGCGGAATAACTGCTGGTTTGAACACTGTAGTACTCCTCAGAGCTGAAAGTCACGCCCGTACCACCTGTGCCGTTAGAGTATAAATGACCTGACGCGTCGTTCGCTCCACCATTGAGAGCCTCTCGTACCTCTGTGGCAGAATTATAATCTGCCTCATAGGCTCACCATCAATTTCTTGGCGCTTCATCTTAACTGATTTCTGTGCCATCTGCGTTGCAGTGAATTAAAACACGTATTTAGAGTTTTGCGTGCATGGTACAGTTGAGGCCAACATTACCCCGCTCCATCAAAGCGGGTGCGTTGGGGAGCGGGTAGTCGTAGAGGCTTGACTCTGTGAGAAATTGTCGCTGCGGCTCCGCGATAGTGCCGCTTTGGCGCGTGCAGGCTCCGGAGCGGCACTATCGCGGAGCCGCGGCGGCACTACCGCAGAGCTATAGCAGGGACCCGACAGTACCGCTTTGGCTCCGCGATAACGCCGCAGCGGTCTCGGGAGAGTGTCTGATATGAAGTGATTTAAGAATTATAAAACAACTAGAGGGGGTCTAAATGTAAGAACAAAATTCGCACCTGCGGTCGTTACGCCCTTTGTCTGATAAGGACAGAGGTCACCGCCGATTTTGCGCACAAGGAAACACGGAACGTACCTCTAAATTGGGTGTATTGAACCGGCGACAATTTCTTTTTACAACACTGTACAGTGCATCGTACCCCGCCGGGTTCGTCGCTGCATCCTAGCGGAGCCTAACGTTCTAACGCGAAGCTGCTGCGGTACTATCGCCGCGATGTCGAGGCTCAAGGCACGGTAGCGGAATCGTTTGATCACGGAGCCGCTGCGGCACTATCGCGGAACTATCGCGGCACAGTCGAGGATCGCGGTACTTTGCCGGCACTGACGCGGCACATTTTTTCAGAGGAATGGGTTTCGTGCTTATTTAGTGGGTTGCGGGGGCCAGCCGACTTCCCAATGAGTGCCTTCATCTCCCTACATAAATCTGTTCCAAATTGAAGGATCCTGGAGGGTTGGTTGGTTTGGTTCACCTCGGCGAGGATCGAACCCGACCGTGTACAGCGAACAGCACCGTTTCCTCCCACAACGCCACACATGCTTTAATGGATAACCACTACAGCGAGATAAAAGTGTTTAGCGTGGTACAACTGCAGAGAGCCTGGGTGAAGTACATCCTCACCCTTTCTCTTAGCTTCGAAAAATCCAAAAAAAACAGTCCTGCTGCAAATTGCGGTACACGTTTTTTTTCTGTTTTCTGTCCAATTTTGCCTATTTTTACAGAAAACAGAAAAAATGGGTAGAAATCAGAAAACAGCGAATTCCGCACATCCCTGGTGTTAATGATGCCATCGATTTTGTGGATCGCCCGCTCTCGCAACGTATGGACGCTGCCTGACACGGACTTGCTGCCACTTCCGCCCTTGACCCGTCGTTGTCTAACGTTGATGGTCTTCCTGGTCGAGACGAGTCGGAAAGGTCAAAATTATCCGATTTGAATTGTAAAACCACCTTTGACATTTACGAATGTCCAGTACATTTGGATAAACATCGCAAATGCATTTGGTAGCAACTGTTGGATTACATCTCTTGCGAAACTCAAAAAGCATGCAGTGCCGGATTCGCATTTCTTCTGGCACTATTTTACCCAAAATTACAAAAAACAATTTAATTTAGAAGTCTTTAAGTGAAGAAGTCACTGTAACCTCACAATGTCTATGGCACGCCTCTGAACCAAACAGTGAGCTTATAAATGACAATCAAGCCTTGGCATTCGCAGAAACGACATTAGTTTCCGGTCCCCCTAATATTATAGATGTATGCCTAGTGGTAGGTTCTACACGCTTATCACTTCTTTTAGGTTCAAAATATAAGCGAAAGCTCTTTCCCGGCTGCAGCGATTTCTTATCGGAATTTCTCTTTGCTTAGGAAACCATATTTTATTTTTTTTCAAAATTTTGGGTGTGCGACGCACACTGTGTGTATCCCTTATTTAAAATTGGAATGGCGAAAAGTCCTTCGAAAACCGGAACTTAAGAAAAAATCTAGATATAAAGTAGTCAGCAATGGTTGGTGTTCGAGTTCGCGCCATATCGATTTCTTGAACAGTTGCGCTGCATTGCAAGGAGTTCCTTCAGCATAGGCATCAAGCAAATTGTGATAGATGCCTGACGAAGGGCCGGCCCTTTTCGGCGGAATACCATACATTTGACTTCCTATATAATCCCAACGGTACGTCTTGATCCGCCAAACTCCTGCGTTTTCAGTACCTGCTTGGTAATCCTGGCAGTCTGCGCAGATCACCCCAAAAGTGTTTTCCGAGTGAAAAAAAGTTTGATATTGCCGCGCTCAGACGGGAACCAGTATTACTGATGAAATCTGCGGAACAATCAGTTTTCTGACGTCAAGCCTTATTTGGGGCTGATCACCAACTATTCTGGAATTAACCCCGCTTTGTCGTTCATCTTAAATCACATGACATCTGTGGACTAAGACGAGGTCAAGGGGCTTTATCTGCTCGCTTTTCTTTGGCAGCCCGCACACCAAAGATGGACATTTTAACAAAGTAACGGCCGTACCTTAGTTTTAGCCTTTTCTTCTCATTTTAGCCCACATTTCCCTGTTTGGAGCCCAGAATCACTCGAACCTCTTTTTCTAGTCGACTGTGAATTATTTAGACCTGCAGATCGAAAGGCTCGTGAATTTCGCAAATGTCCAAATAGCAAAAAAAGATTTTCGAGGGGGGGGGAACTTCTATTGTGACTGGCATTACCCTTAGGGGCCGTAATTCAACGGTCTGGTAAGATAGACTCACTGAGAAAATTGAAAAAGCAAAATCGCTCATGTAAAGTGGGAAGCAGTGCGTTACGAAACCGTGAACGCACCCACCCAACGCATTTTTTGAAGATCTCAAATTTACAGTTCGTGTGGAGAAGAACCTAGGTCAGTATTTGAGTACGCTACGTACTCTCCTATGATCATACCTTTCGCTGCAGTTTCTATTACAAATAATTTTTAGAACTTTTTTGATTTCTCACTGTTTCAAAATTATAAAGGTACTTGAATACACTCTGATTCATTTCCAAATCTCTTTTCCGCGACAAAAAAAAACAATTTTTTTTTTGAGAATGTATTGTCGTTCTCTAGACAGCGAGCAGCCGCTTTCAGTCCGGGATTGCGCTTGTCGAGCGTGTGGGGTGGCGCTGTCATGGAAAAAACTCTAAATGGCGCAGCGTTTCATTTTCCCCATGGCCAGCACTCCTTCCTCCTCCTTCTTTCACTTTTTTCATTTCCGTCCTCTTCCTCATCTTCTTGTATGTTATATGTATTTGTATGGAAAACAAACAGGAATCACGAAATTTTCTCCGCTTCTGCGATCCATCGATATTTTCTTGAAGTTGAAACCGTCCAGCGTTGGATATAAGCACAAATAAATTTAGAAATACGCAAAAATCAAACATGAGCAACTATTAGAAAGTTATCAGGCAATTGAGAGGATGAGGAAAGAGGATGGGAAGGAAAGAAAGGGAAAATGAAGATGAGGAAGGAGTGCTTGCCAGGGGGAAAATGAAACGCTGCGCCATATAGATAGTTTTTCTATGACATCGCCACCCCACACGCTCGACACGCGCAACCCCGGATTCGGCGCGGCTGCCCGCCGTCTAGAGAACGACGATGCATTCTCAAGAAAAGTTTTTTTTGTCGCGGAAAGAGATGTGGAGATGAACAGGAGTGTATTTAAGTAACTCATGTAGTTGCTTATTATCGGTCGTTAGACGTATTTTGTTCCCGATCGCCAAATTTCGGGAACGTAAACTAAGATAAGGAAGCCTATTTTAGTGAAGCGGGGTTCGTACAGGTCTCTTTCTGGTGGAAAATGTTTTTATTTCTCACTCCACATGGGCTACTTCACAGTTTCTATCCCCTGGCTTATCTGTTTCACCGAAGCGCTGATCTGAGACCTCTCAGGGCGATGCACTTAGCAGAGGTCGAGGGAAAATGATGATTTTTTCGTCGTTTCGAAATTTGTAACTTTGATGGGGTCGCCGGTAACCTTGATGGGGTCAACTCAGGTCGTCAGCGGATGGAAAACAGGTGCGAAAAACTCATACATGCTCAAAAAGCACGTCTAGGTAGTTACCAATTCAAAACGAGGACTTCGAGCCAAAATGAAAGTTTGGCGATGTGCATATATCTCTATTCTGAGATTAGGGGTGGTAGCAAACTATCCGAAATCTCAACCTCACACTCACTTTAAAGTGTCACTAAACTGGCACTTTAAGCTTCCAGGGCTAGATGTAGAGAGGGTTTTCGGGGTCCAGGAAACCCAAAAAATAACCCTACACGCAAAATGGTGATGCGAGGTCGAGCTAACGTTGACATTATTTGGCTCCTTTGGGGTGGCCTTCCCCTTCCTGTCACGTCGATGTGAGATCAGCCTCTTAGACCGTTTCAGAGGATGACGAAACACTGCGTGGTTCAGGAGGGCGCACACGACGAAATCGCTATCACGAAATTCTTCTCTGAGTAGAATTTCCCCGCAATCATAGTCATAGTTGGTGACTGGCGCGAATCAAGTGCATGAATTGAGATTCGCGGTGGCCCAGGAACGCACACGAACGAGGAAGCGGCAGGTATGATACCGCGCGCGGCGATGGAACAATCTGTCTTCTCCACATATGACTTTATCAGCTGTGGCAGTGATAACAATGCAATCATTGCATTGCTTGGTACCGATCAAATGCTCCTGTAGTTGCCTCAGCATGCCCCAGCCCCCCCCCCCCTTGAAGAATTTAAGAGGGATGGCTTCTTTGATTAGACTTTCTATTTCAAAATTTAATTGTTGAATGTTTAAGTATTTTTTTCATTTGTTGGGTTAGCATCACTGCAATTATTTCATGTGGTTTTCAAACTTTTTGATGTCATGTAAGCATTTCGATGTTCAATGTTGAATTTGTGTGCTTGAATTTGTTTGCTTTATTCGGTAAAACTCCTTTTTACCTTGTTTTTTTGAATTTACTTTCTGAGATTTTTAACAAGATTTTGAATTTTTGAATGCGCCGCTTAGTCTTGACTGTTTTTAGAAGAAGAAAAAAACAGCTGCAGCTGTGTTTATTTGTAATGTTTATCTATAGTATTCCGTTCGTGCGCCGCTATAGCCAGTTCTTTTCATAAAAAATGTTTTTCATAATTATTTGTAAGAGTTTGACAGCCGTGGAAAGCAGGCTCATCCTCGCCCGTGGCTATTAAACTCTTATAAATGATTACTGAAAACGCTCTTTTATGGATAGAAACAACCTTAATAATGCAGGAAGGAAATAAAATATGTAAATGATTACATAGAGTAGACAAAGCTGCGATCAGGTGCAATATTATCCCTTGAAAGTGTGTTCCAAATCTTACTGAAAACGCGTTTGCAGAAAGTGAAACCAATAACAAACTGAAAATGAATTTCACCAGAGAAAAAGAGAAAAAAATTTGAAAGACAGAATAACAAAATGAAAAGCAAAATACTCAAGCGACATCGAGATCGTATAAAGCCACATAGAGTAATTATGTTGATCAAAACCTCAATAAACGGGAACATAAAATTTAGCAATCACAGTATATGAAGTAGACCAATAGAATAATAAGCCATTCACCTCACAATTCTCAAGAGCCGCGGAAAATTGATAAATATGGAATGTCGTACTTTCGAAAAAAAAATCGGAATTTCGATAAGTTTCAAAATCTGTTCGTTCGACCTTCAAAATGTTGAAAGTTTTTCGAAATTCGTTTATTCGAGTTTTTTTCGAACGATTTTTTTTCATTTTTCGTTCGAAACTTTTTTGAATGAAAATTTTCCACTTTTCGTTCGTTCGATATTTTTTTTCGAAATTGTACAACCACAGTATGTGTGTCAAGGCTGTGCAACACACACATTGGACTGCGAGCTTTTGCTACTCCGACAGCCAACGTCTTAGGGTGGTCGACTCGTAGTTGCACCATCGCGCTAACTGATCTGCGGAATCTTTCTTTGAGTTTCTCACCCATTGCTGAGTTGTGATGCTGGACGATGATTAGCAACTCGCGACCTACGCATCATCTGGACTTAGACGATGGAAAATCATTGAAAACCCTTTTGAAACAGAGTAAAGGAGGACTTGCACACAATCCCGCACTCAGCAACGCAACTAGCCTCATAAACACTTACATGCATAGCAATGCACATAGCGCAAGTGGCGGTTGACGAAATAGCGCAGTGGCATTGCTCCCCGTTCTTGAGCGCGCGGGTAATGGTTCGATCTGAAGGCCAAGTTTTGAATTGTGGTGCGCGCGAAGCGCGCACCAGAATTGGTTTTGAACTGGCCACGCGCGCAACCCGTTTTTCGAAATCTAAGTTCAGGGTGAAGGTAGAAATTAGCTCTTAATTGCATTGAAAAGAGCGCAGAAAGTTGTATATAATGCCCAAATTGGTTTAAAATGGTTTGCTAGGATTTGAGAAAATTTTGAAAAATCGCAAGTTTTCTCTGTTAATCTCCTTTTTTTATTCAGACGGCGTTCACGATCTTGTACTACCAGTTAAAATTGAGCTAGGGAGCTCATTTTTGAACAGGAGGCTGGAAATGGATGCAGGTCGCTCCTATCCTATTTTGAACTCGATACTTTTACTGTGAAGGGTACCACAAAAACGTGGGTTTACCTACTAAATTAGCCGTGGAGCCCGAAAACTGCTTTTTTCTGCTGCGGCTGTGGAGACCGGGGTGTGTCGGTGAATTTGCAACCAATCAACACAGGTTGTCGGAGGTAAGTACTAAACTGGTCAGAATTCGTTCTCATGACACGTCATCGATCGATAATCAATAGTATCGATTTTCGTGCTTTTTGCACAAAATGCGGCGAACATTGGTGATTGCTTCTGGGATTGGTTTTCTTGGTTGAGGAATTTTGCTCATCAGTCATTATCGATACATGCCAATCAATAATATCGATTTTTTCGTCTGTTGCACAAAATGCCGCAATGATTTTTGATTGTTGATGGCTCTAAGTCATTTGTTTGGGAAATTTTTCTCATCATGCAAGATCAAATAAGTATTAATGATCGAAAATATTATGTTCTCACATGTTGCAATGAGTGGTATTCTTTACCGTTTTGGGTCATAACTTTTGAAAATTGTACCCATACGACAATATCGTCTGTTAGATGTTTCATCATTCCGAAATGGAAATCGTGGAGCAAAATTGAAGTCAGAAAGGGAACCTTTGGGAAAAATATGTGAAATTTCTGAAAATTTAGCTTCCCGGCAAAAGTAGCGATTTGGCAATGTCATTAAGAAGTCAAAAAAAAATTTCAAAAGTATCTTGAACTATCTTTGAAAAGTGATTTGGCGTAAAATAGCCCTGAGTAACAAAAAAGCAGGGAAATGAAGTGAAATAACCAAAAAATACGATTTGGTGGTCGATCATTTCACAAGCTTCTCCGTTAAACTTATCAAAACGAAATCAAGCTCGATATGGGATGGAGCCTCGCGTTCACCTAGCTTGACCTATGCTTATTTCCTTATTACAGCTTCCAAAAATGGCTTAATGTTTCTGTTGCGCGCTTGATTTCATTTTGATAAGTTTAACGGAGAAGCTTGTGAAATGATCGACCACCAAATCGTATTTTTTGGTTATTTCACTTCATTTCCCTGCTTTTTTGTTACTCAAGGCTATTTTACGCCAAATCACTTTTCAAAGATAGTTCAAGATACTTTTGAAATTTTTTTGACTTCTTAATGACATTGCCAAATCGCTACTTTTGCCGGGAAGCTAAATTTTCAGAAATTTGCCACTTTGATATTGCTGTTAAGTTGCGATTTCGTGAAGTTTGCTACCACTCTAGGTTGCGACCCTCTTCTTTTGGAAAGATTTCCAACGTTGTTTAGTTTTGTCCGGACCATCCGTTTGCCATCTGGGGTGCGATTGCAGAACTAGATTTCAATAGATTTATTTTAGGCTGAAGGGATACCGCTGATTTCTGGCGTAACAGCTACCGGCACGCCACTGTACCAAGGAATCCTTAATTGTCCTGAGTCAAGGCATACGACGACAATAATCACAACGACGACCACTACATATAGAATGGTAGAAGTTAGTGATAGCGATTCAATGTCGGATGATTTCGAATTGGTGGATGACAGCTCACTAACTGTGGATGTTGCTCTGCTTACATCAAGAACACCATCTCCTCAATATATGATTGTTGGGAAGACAGAGTCAGAGCCTCCGCTTTCACCAGTCATGAGAACGAGGATGAGTATCGACCTGGAACTCCAACCGAAAGAAATAGGAAGAGCTCAAGAATTAGAAGAGAAACCAATAATGGAAGTTGTATCTGTCTACCACTCTGGAATATCGAGTGATCCGGAAAGCTTCCAATCATCTGCAGAAATTCAGAAAATGGAGTCGCCGGAAATTTACACTCGCGACGAAATAGCTTCTAGAAGCGAGAGAGACTACGGGATTCGAAGTGGCAGCGACTTGAAAACACTAAGCACATCATCAGAGGACGAGGATATAGTCATGGTTGAAAAGGATATGGTTCAAATGACCACTAGTGAAAGCTCGGCAGAAGAAGGCAGGTTCGATGTGAACTCAAGAGAAACACTCTCACAAACCGATTCGGAGCCAGCGACAGACAGAGAAGATGAAGCTCCGCGACTGGGCCTCGCAGACGTGAGCACAACTGGTGATGAAATGCGGGTGCCGCTTATGAGAGGTTCAGCTCATCTGTACCACCCAGTCTCCGATCTTTATGAAGGACCATTGAATTTCACTCATCGTGTAGACGACATATACAGTAAACCCCTTTCTCATTATGTGAGTGTCTATCACTGTGGCAGATCGGATGGATCCGCACGAAGGCCAAGACCTGAACAGCAAATTGACATTGCCGATGCTGCGAAAGCTTTCGGGGAGAAAATCTCCGGCCTGTTCAAGAAGCGATCGACCATTCCGGATTATCCAACTTCGGAGGCGTATGAAGGTCCATCGACTGATACAACGAGGCATAAGGATATCGATTCGCAACCGCTGGAGACAGTTGTCTCCCTATACCACAGTGGTCGATCTGATATTCCTCATGAAGTGGCGTTTATCGTCACTGAACAGGTGGAACCAGCCAAGGACATGTATTACGACTATCCCACCACGGCAGCTTATGAGGGTCCACTTGACAGCACTCCTCGAAGTGACGATATCACTGGAGAACCTCTGACCCGTCACGTTAGCGTACACCACAGCGGACGTTCTGACGAACCGGTGCCGAAGCCCGAAGAGGAGCGCGTCGACATTGACATCGCTGAAACTGCAAAAGCCTTCGGTGAGAAGATTACTGGTTTGTTCAAGAGAGGAACAGCACACGACTATCCAGTGTCTGAACACTACGAAGGACCGCTGGATTCTACACAACGCACAGATGACATCTATGGCGAACCTATTACCCATCATGTGAGCGTTTACCACAGTGTAAGATCAGATGAGCCTATACCCAAGCCGAGATCCGAAGAGGAGCGCGTTGAGATTGCCGACGCTGCGAAGGCTTTCGGTGAGAAGATCACCGGACTGTTCAAGAAGCGATTGACCATTCCGGATTATCCAACTTCTGAGCCGTATCAAGGTCTATTGACTGATACAACGAGGCATGAGGACATCGATCCGCAGCCGCTGCGGACTGTTGTGTCTGTATACCACAGTGGTCGATCTGACATTCCTCATGAGAAGGCTGTCATCGTCACCGAAGAGATGGAACCAGCCAAGGACATGTCATACGACTATCCCACCACAGCAGCTTTTGATGGTCCACTTGACAACACTCCTCGAACTGACGACATTACTGGAGAACCTCTGACCCATCACGTTAGCGTATACCACAGTGGACGTTCAGACGAAGCGGTGCCGAAGCCCGAAGAGGAGCGCGTCGACATTGACGTCGCCGAATCCGCGAAAGCCTTCGGTGAGAAGATTACTGGTTTATTCAAGAGAGGAACAGTACACCTTGACTATCCAGTGTCTGAACACTACGAAGGACCGCTGAATTCTACACAACGCACAGATGACATCTATGGCGAACCTCTCACTCATCATGTGAGCGTTTACCACAGTGTAAGATCAGATGAGCCTATACCCAAGCCGAGATCCGAAGAGGAGCGCGTTGAGATTGCCGACGCTGCGAAGGCTTTCGGTGAGAAAATCACCGGGCTGTTCAAGAAGCGACCGACCATTCCGGATTATCCAACTTCCGAGCCGTATCAAGGTCCATTGACTGATACAACGAGGCATGAGGACATCGATTCGCAGCCGCTGCTGACAGTTGTCTCTGTATACCACAGTGGTCGATCTGACCTTCCTCATGAGAAGGCTGTCATCGTCACTGAAGAGGTGGAACCAGCCAAGGACATGTATTACGACTATCCCACCACAGCAGCCTATGAGGGTCCACTAGACAGCACTCCTCGAACTGACGACATCACTGGAGAACCTCTGACCCATCACGTTAGCGTATACCACAGTGGACGTTCTGATGAACCGGCGCCGAAACCCGAAGAGGAACACGTCGACATTGCCGACGCTGCGAAGGCTTTCGGTGAGAAAATCACCGGACTATTCAAGAAGCGACCGACCATTCCGGATTATCCAACTTCTGAGCCATATCAAGGTCCATTGACTGATACAACGAGGCATGAGGACATCGATTCGCAGCCGCTGCAGACTGTAGTCTCTGTATACCACAGTGGTCGATCTGACATTCCTCACGAGAAGGCTGTCATCGTCACCGAAGAGGTGGAACCAGCCAAGGACATGTATTACGACTATCCACCACGGCAGTTATGAGGGTCCCAGCTTGACCTCCTCGAACTGACGACATCACTGGAGAACCTCTGACCCATCACGTTAGCGTATACCACAGTGGACGTTCTGAAGAACCGGTGCCGAAGCCCGAAGAGGAGCGCGTCGACATCGACATCGCCGAATCCGCGAAAGCCTTCGGTGAGAAGCTTACTGGGTTATTCAAGAGAGGAACAGCACACCTCGACTATCCAGTGTCTGAACACTATGAAGGACCGCTGGATTTTACACAATGCACAGATGACATCTATGGCAAACCTCTCACTCATCATGTGAGCGTTTACCACAGTGGAAGATCAGATGAGCCTATACCCAAGCCGAGATCCGAAGAGGAGCGCGTTGACATTGCTGATGCTGCGAAGGCTTTCGGTGAGAAAATCACCGGACTGTTCAAGAAGCGACCGACCATTCCGGATTATCCAACTTCCGAGCCGTATCAAGGTCCATTGACTGATACAACGAGGCATGAGGACATCGATTCGCAACCGCTGCAGACTGTTGTCTCTGTATACCACAGTGGTCGATCTGACCTTCCTCATGAGAAGGCTGTCATCGTCACCGAAGAGGTGGAACCAGCCAAGGACATGTATTACGACTATCCCACCACAGCAGCTTATGAGGGTCCACTTGACGGTACTCCTCGAACTGACGACATCACTGGAGAACCTCTGACCCATCACGTTAGCGTATACCACAGTGGACGTTCTGATGAACCGGCGCCGAAGCCCGAAGAGGAACACGTTGACGTTGCCGACGCTGCGAAGGCTTTCGGTGAGAAAATCACCGGATTGTTCAAGAAGCGACCGACCATTCCGGATTATCCAACTTCCGAGCCGTATCAAGGTCCATTGACTGATACAACGAGGCATGAGGACATCGATTCGCAACCGCTGCAGACTGTTGTCTCTGTATACCACAGTGGTCGATCTGACATTCCTCATGAGAAGGCTGTCATCGTCACCGAAGAGGTGGAACCAGCCAAGGACATGTATTACGACTATCCCACCACAGCAGCTTATGAGGGTCCACTTGACAGCACTCCTCGAACAGACGACATCACTGGAGAACCTCTGACCCATCACGTCAGCGTATACCACAGTGGACGTTCTGACGAACCGGTGCCGAAGCCCGAAGAGGAGCGCGTCGACATCGACATCGCCGAATCCGCGAAAGCCTTCGGTGAGAAGATTACTGGGTTGTTGAAGAGAGGAACAGCACACCTCGATTATCCAGTGTCTGAATACTATGAAGGACCGCTGGATTCTACACAACGCACAGATGACATCTATGGCGAACCTCTCACTCATCATGTGAGCGTTTACCACAGTGGAGGATCAGATGAGCCTATACCCAAGCCGAGATCCGAAGAGGAGCGCGTTGACATTGCCGATGCTGCGAAGGCTTTCGGTGAGAAAATCACCGGACTGTTCAAGAAGCGACCGACCATTCCGGATTATCCAACTTCCGAGCCGTATCAAGGTCCATTGACTGATACAACGAGGCATGAGGACATCGATTCGCAACCGCTGCAGACTGTTGTCTCTGTATACCACAGTGGTCGATCTGACCTTCCTCATGAGAAGGCTGTCATCGTCACTGAAGAGGTGGAACCAGCCAAGGACATGTATTACGACTATCCCACCACAGCAGCTTATGAGGGTCCACTTGACAGTACTCCTCGAACTGACGACATCACTTTAGAACCTCTGACCCATCACGTTAGCGTATACCACAGTGGACGTTCTGATGAACCGGCGCCGAAGCCCGAAGAGGAACACGTTGACGTTGCCGACGCTGCGAAGGCTTTCGGTGAGAAAATCACCGGATTGTTCAAGAAGCGACCGACCATTCCGGATTATCCAACTTCCGAGCCGTATCAAGGTCCATTGACTGATACAACGAGGCATGAGGACATCGATTCGCAACCGCTGCAGACTGTTGTCTCTGTATACCACAGTGGTCGATCTGACATTCCTCATGAGAAGGCTGTCATCGTCACCGAAGAGGTGGAACCAGCCAAGGACATGTATTACGACTATCCCACCACAGCAGCTTATGAGGGTCCACTTGACAGCACTCCTCGAACAGACGACATCACTGGAGAACCTCTGACCCATCACGTCAGCGTATACCACAGTGGACGTTCTGACGAACCGGTGCCGAAGCCCGAAGAGGAGCGCGTCGACATCGACATCGCTGAATCCGCGAAAGCCTTCGGTGAGAAGATTACTGGGTTGTTGAAGAGAGGAACAGCACACCTCGATTATCCAGTGTCTGAATACTATGAAGGACCGCTGGATTCTACACAACGCACAGATGACATCTATGGCGAACCTCTCACTCATCATGTGAGCGTTTACCACAGTGGAAGATCAGATGAGCCTATACCCAAGCCGAGATCCGAAGAGGAGCGCGTTGACATTGCCGATGCTGCGAAGGCTTTCGGTGAGAAAATCACCGGACTGTTCAAGAAGCGGCCGACCATTCCGGATTATCCAACTTCCGAGCCGTATCAAGGTCCATTGACTGATACAACGAGGCATGAGGACATCGATTCGCAACCGCTGCAGACTGTTGTCTCTGTATACCACAGTGGTCGATCTGACATGCCTCATGAGAAGGCTGTCATCGTTACCGAAGAGGTGGAACCAGCCAAGGACATGTATTACGACTATCCCACCACGGCAGGTTATGAGGGTCCACTTGACAGCACTCCTCGAACTGACGACATCACTGGAGAACCTCTGACCCATCACGTTAGCGTATACCACAGTGGAAGTTCTGATGAACCGGCGCCGAAACCCGAAGAGGAACACGTCGACATTGCCGACGCTGCGAAGGCTTTCGGTAAGGCTTTCGGTGAGAAAATCACCGGACTGTTCAAGAAGCGACCGACCAATCCGGATTATCCAACTTCCGAGCCGTATCAAGGTCCATTGACTGATACAACGAGGCATGAGGACATCGATTCGCAACCGCTGCAGACTGTTGTCTCTGCATACCACAGTGGTCGATCTGACATTCCTCATGAGAAGACTGTCATCGTCACCGAAGAGGTGGAACCAGCCAAGGATACGTATTACGACTATCCCACCACAGCAGCTTATGAGGGTCCACTTGACAGCACTCCTCGAACTGACGACATCACTGGAGAACCTCTGACCCATCACGTCAGCGTATACCACAGTGGACGTTCTGACGAACCGGTGCCGAAGCCCGAAGAGGAGCGCGTCGACATTGCCGACGCTGCGAAGGCTTTCGGTGAGAAAATCACCGGACTGTTCAAGAAGCGACCGACCATTCCGGATTATCCAACTTCCGAGCCGTATCAAGGTCCATTGACTGATACAACGAGGCATGAGGACATCGATTCGCAACCGCTGCAGACTGTTGTCTCTGCATACCACAGTGGTCGATCTGACATTCCTCATGAGAAGACTGTCATCGTCACCGAAGAGAGTGGAACCAGCCAAGGATACGTATTACGACTATCCCACCACAGCAGCTTATGAGGGTCCACTTGACAGCACTCCTCGAACTGACGACATCACTGGAGAACCTCCTGACCCATCACGTCAGCGTATACCACAGTGGACGTTCTGACGAACCGGTGCCGAAGCCCGAAGAGGAGCGCGTCGACATTCGCCGACGCTGCGAAGGCTTTCGGTGAGAAAATCACCGGACTGTTCAAGAAGCGACCGACCATTCCGGATTATCAACTTCCGAGCCGTATCAAGGTCCATTGACTGATACAACGAGGCATGAGGACATCGATTCGCAACCGCTGCAGACTGTTGTCTCTGCATACCACAGTGGTCGATCTGACATTCCTCATGAGAAGACTGTCATCGTCACCGAAGAGGTGGAACCAGCCAAGGATACGTATTACGACTATCCCACCACAGCAGCTTATGAGGGTCCACTTGACAGCACTCCTCGAACTGACGACATCACTGGAGAACCTCTGACCCATCACGTTAGCGTATACCACAGTGGAAGTTCTGATGAACCGGCGCCGAAACCCGAAGAGGAACACGTCGACATTGCCGACGCTGCGAAGGCTTTCGGTGAGAAAATCACCGGACTGTTCAAGAAGCGACCGACCATTCCGGATTATCCAACTTCCGAGCCGTATCAAGGTCCATTGACTGATACAACGAGGCATGAGGACATCGATTCGCAACCGCTGCAGACTGTTGTCTCTGCATACCACAGTGGTCGATCTGACATTCCTCATGAGAAGACTGTCATCGTCACCGAAGAGGTGGAACCAGCCAAGGATACGTATTACGACTATCCCACCACAGCAGCTTATGAGGTCCACTTGACAGCACTCCTCGAACTGACGACATCACTGGAGAACCTCTGACCCATCACGTCAGCGTATACCACAGTGGACGTTCTGACGAACCGGTGCCGAAAGCCCGAAGAGGAGCGCGTTGAGATTGCCGACGCTGCGAAGGCTTTCGGTGAGAAGATCACCGGACTGTTCAAGAAGCGACCGACCATTCCGGATTATCCAACTTCTGAGCCGTATCAAGGTCCATTGACTTTTACAACGAGGCATGAGGGCATCGGTTTGCAGCCGCTGCAGACTGTTGTCTCTGTATACCACAGTGGTCGATCTGACATTCCTCATGAGAAGGCTGTCATCGTTACCGAAGAGGTGGAACTAGCCAAGGGCATGTATTACGACTATCCCACCACGGCGGCTTATGAGGGTCCACTTGACAGCACTCCTCGAACGGACGACATTACTGGAGAACCTCTGACCCATCATGTCAGCGTATACCACAGTGGACGTTCTGACGAAGCGGTGCCGAAGCCCGAAGAGGAGCGCGTCGACATCGACATCGCCGAATCCGCGAAAGCCTTCGGTGAGAAGATTACTGGGTTGTTCAAGAGAGGAACAGCACACCTCGATTATCCAGTGTCTGAATACTATGAAGGACCGCTGGATTCTACACAACGCACAGATGACATCTATGGCGAACCTCTCACTCATCATGTGAGCGTTTACCACAGTGGAAGATCAGATGAGCCTATACCCAAGCCGAGATCCGAAGAGGAGCGCGTTGACATTGCCGATGCTGCGAAGGCTTTCGGTGAGAAAATCACCGGACTGTTCAAGAAGCGGCCGACCATTCCGGATTATCCAACTTCCGAGCCGTATCAAGGTCCATTGACTGATACAACGAGGCATGAGGACATCGATTCGCAACCGCTGCAGACTGTTGTCTCTGTATACCACAGTGGTCGATCTGACATGCCTCATGAGAAGGCTGTCATCGTTACCGAAGAGGTGGAACCAGCCAAGGACATGTATTACGACTATCCCACCACGGCAGCTTATGAGGGTTCACTTGACAGCACTCCTCGAACTGACGACATCACTGGAGAACCTCTGACCCATCACGTTAGCGTATACCACAGTGGAAGTTCTGATGAACCGGCGCCGAAACCCGAAGAGGAACACGTCGACATTGCCGACGCTGCGAAGGCTTTCGGTGAGAAAATCACCGGACTGTTCAAGAAGCGACCGACCATTCCGGATTATCCAACTTCCGAGCCGTATCAAGGTCCATTGACTGATACAACGAGGCATGAGGACATCGATTCGCAACCGCTGCAGACTGTTGTCTCTGCATACCACAGTGGTCGATCTGACATTCCTCATGAGAAGACTGTCATCGTCACCGAAGAGGTGGAACCAGCCAAGGATACGTATTACGACTATCCCACCACAGCAGCTTATGAGGGTCCACTTGACAGCACTCCTCGAACTGACGACATCACTGGAGAACCTCTGACCCATCACGTCAGCGTATACCACAGTGGACGTTCTGACGAACCGGTGCCGAAGCCCGAAGAGGAGCGCGTCGACATTGCCGACGCTGCGAAGGCTTTCGGTGAGAAAATCACCGGACTGTTCAAGAAGCGACCGACCATTCCGGATTATCCAACTTCCGAGCCGTATCAAGGTCCATTGACTGATACAACGAGGCATGAGGACATCGATTCGCAGCCGCTGCAGACTGTTGTCTCTGTATACCACAGTGGTCGATCTGACATTCCTCACGAGAAGGCTGTCCTTGTTACCGGCACTCCTCGAACTGACGACATCACTGGAGAACCTCTGACCCATCACGTCAGCGTATACCACAGTGGACGTTCTGACGAACCGGTGCCGAAGCCCGAAGAGGAGCGCGTCGACATCGACATCGCCGAATCCGCGAAAGCCTTCGGTGAGAAGATTACTGGGTTGTTCAAGAGAGGAACAGCACACCTCGATTATCCAGTGTCTGAATACTATGAAGGACCGCTGGATTCTACACAACGCACAGATGACATCTATGGCGAACCTCTCACTCATCATGTGAGCGTTTACCACAGTGGAAGATCAGATGAGCCTATACCCAAGCCGAGATCCGAAGAGGAGCGCGTTGACATTGCCGATGCTGCGAAGGCTTTCGGTGAGAAAATCACCGGACTGTTCAAGAAGCGGCCGACCATTCCGGATTATCCAACTTCCGAGCCGTATCAAGGTCCATTGACTGATACAACGAGGCATGAGGACATCGATTCGCAACCGCTGCAGACTGTTGTCTCTGTATACCACAGTGGTCGATCTGACATGCCTCATGAGAAGGCTGTCATCGTTACCGAAGAGGTGGAACCAGCCAAGGACATGTATTACGACTATCCCACCACGGCAGCTTATGAGGGTTCACTTGACAGCACTCCTCGAACTGACGACATCACTGGAGAACCTCTGACCCATCACGTTAGCGTATACCACAGTGGAAGTTCTGATGAACCGGCGCCGAAACCCGAAGAGGAACACGTCGACATTGCCGACGCTGCGAAGGCTTTCGGTGAGAAAATCACCGGACTGTTCAAGAGGCGACCGACCATTCCGGATTATCCAACTTCCGAGCCGTATCAAGGTCCATTGACTGATACAACGAGGCATGAGGACATCGATTCGCAACCGCTGCAGACTGTTGTCTCTGCATACCACAGTGGTCGATCTGACATTCCTCATGAGAAGACTGTCATCGTCACCGAAGAGGTGGAACCAGCCAAGGATACGTATTACGACTATCCCACCACAGCAGCTTATGAGGGTCCACTTGACAGCACTCCTCGAACTGACGACATCACTGGAGAACCTCTGACCCATCACGTCAGCGTATACCACAGTGGACGCTCTGACGAACCGGTGCCGAAGCCCGAAGAGGAGCGCGTCGACATCGACATCGCCGAATCCGCGAAAGCCTTCGGTGAAAAGATTACTGGGTTATTCAAGAGAGGAACAGCACACCTCGACTATCCAGTGTCTGAATACTATGAAGGACCGCTGGCTTCTACACAACGCACAGATGACATCTATGGTGAACCTCTCACTCATCATGTGAGCGTTTACCACAGTGGAAGATCAGATGAGCCTATACCCAAGCCGAGATCCGAAGAGGAGCGCGTCGACATTGCCGACGCTGCGAAGGCTTTCGGTGAGAAAATCACCGGACTGTTCAAGAAGCGACCGACCATTCCGGATTATCCAACTTCCGAGCCGTATCAAGGTCCATTGACTGATACAACGAGGCATGAGGACATCGATTCGCAGCCGCTGCAGACTGTTGTCTCTGTATACCACAGTGGTCGATCTGACATTCCTCACGAGAAGGCTGTCCTTGTTACCGGCACTCCTCGAACTGACGACATCACTGGAGAACCTCTGACCCATCACGTCAGCGTATACCACAGTGGACGTTCTGACGAACCGGTGCCGAAGCCCGAAGAGGAGCGCGTCGACATCGACATCGCCGAATCCGCGAAAGCCTTCGGTGAGAAGATTACTGGGTTGTTCAAGAGAGGAACAGCACACCTCGATTATCCAGTGTCTGAATACTATGAAGGACCGCTGGATTCTACACAACGCACAGATGACATCTATGGCGAACCTCTCACTCATCATGTGAGCGTTTACCACAGTGGAAGATCAGATGAGCCTATACCCAAGCCGAGATCCGAAGAGGAGCGCGTTGACATTGCCGATGCTGCGAAGGCTTTCGGTGAGAAAATCACCGGACTGTTCAAGAAGCGACCGACCATTCCGGATTATCCAACTTCCGAGCCGTATCAAGGTCCATTGACTGATACAACGAGGCATGAGGACATCGATTCGCAACCGCTGCAGACTGTTGTCTCTGTATACCACAGTGGTCGATCTGACATGCCTCATGAGAAGGCTGTCATCGTTACCGAAGAGGTGGAACCAGCCAAGGACATGTATTACGACTATCCCACCACGGCAGCTTATGAGGTTCACTTGACAGCACTCCTCGGACTGACGACATCACTGGAGAACCTCTGACCCATCACGTTAGCGTATACCACAGTGGAAGTTCTGATGAACCGGCGCCGAAACCCGAAGAGGAACACGTCGACATTGCCGACGCTGCGAAGGCTTTCGGTGAGAAAATCACCGGACTGTTCAAGAAGCGACCGACCATTCCGGATTATCCAACTTCCGAGCCGTATCAAGGTCCATTGACTGATACAACGAGGCATGAGGACATCGATTCGCAACCGCTGCAGACTGTTGTCTCTGCATACCACAGTGGTCGATCTGACATTCCTCATGAGAAGACTGTCATCGCCACCGAAGAGGTGGAACCAGCCAAGGACACGGATTACGACTATCCCACCACACCAGCTTATGAGGGTCCACTTGACAGCACTCCTCGAACTGACGACATCACTGGAGAACCTCTGACCCATCACGTCAGCGTATACCACAGTGGACGTTCTGACGAACCGGTGCCGAAGCCCGAAGAGGAGCGCGTCGACATTGCCGACGCTGCGAAGGCTTTCGGTGAGAAAATCACCGGACTGTTCAAGAAGCGACCGACCATTCCGGATTATCCAACTTCCGAGCCGTATCAAGGTCCATTGACTGATACAACGAGGCATGAGGACATCGATTCGCAACCGCTGCAGACTGTTGTCTCTGCATACCACAGTGGTCGATCTGACATTCCTCATGAGAAGACTGTCATCGTCACCGAAGAGGTGGAACCAGCCAAGGATACGTATTACGACTATCCCACCACAGCAGCTTATGAGGGTCCACTTGACAGCACTCCTCGAACTGACGACATCACTGGAGAACCTCTGACCCATCACGTTAGCGTATACCACAGTGGAAGTTCTGATGAACCGGCGCCGAAACCCGAAGAGGAACACGTCGACATTGCCGACGCTGCGAAGGCTTTCGGTGAGAAAATCACCGGACTGTTCAAGAAGCGACCGACCATTCCGGATTATCCAACTTCCGAGCCGTATCAAGGTCCATTGACTGATACAACGAGGCATGAGGACATCGATTCGCAACCGCTGCAGACTGTTGTCTCTGCATACCACAGTGGTCGATCTGACATTCCTCGCGAGAAGCCTGCCATCGTCACCGAAGAGGTGGAACCAGCCAAGGATCCGTATTACGACTATCCCACCACAGCAGCTTACGAGGGTCCACTTGACAGCACTCCTCGAACTGACGACATCACTGGAGAACCTCTGACCCATCACGTCAGCGTATACCACAGTGGACGTTCTGACGAACCGGTGCCGAAGCCCGAAGAGGAGCGCGTCGACATTGCCGACGCTGCGAAGGCTTTCGGTGAGAAAATCACCGGACTGTTCAGAAGCGACCGACCATTCCGGATTATCCAACTTCCGAGCCGTATCAAGGTCCATTGACTGATACAACGAGGCATGAGGACATCGATTCGCAGCCGCTGCAGACTGTTGTCTCTGTATACCACAGTGGTCGATCTGACATTCCTCACGAGAAGGCTGTCATCGTCACCGAAGAGTGGAACCAGCCAAGGACACGTATTACGACTATCCCACCACAGCAGCTTATGAGGTCCACTTGACGGCACTCCTCGAACTGACGACATCACTGGAGAACCTCTGACCCATCACGTCAGCGTATACCACAGTGGACGTTCTGACGAACCGGTGCCGAAGCCCGAAGAGGAGCGCGTCGACATCGACATCGCCGAATCCGCGAAAGCCTTCGGTGAGAAGATTACTGGGTTGTTCAAGAGAGGAACAGCACACCTCGATTATCCAGTGTCTGAATACTATGAAGGACCGCTGGATTCTACACAACGCACAGATGACATCTATGGCGAACCTCTCACTCATCATGTGAGCGTTTACCACAGTGGAAGATCAGATGAGCCTATACCCAAGCCGAGATCCGAAGAGGAGCGCGTTGACATTGCCGATGCTGCGAAGGCTTTCGGTGAGAAAATCACCGGACTGTTCAGAAGCGACCGACCATTCCGGATTATCCAACTTCCGAGCCGTATGAAGGTCCATTGACTGATACAACGAGGCATGAGGACATCGATTCGCAACCGCTGCAGACTGTTGTCTCTGTATACCACAGTGGTCGATCTGAAATTCCTCATGAGAAGGCTGTCATCGTTACCGAAGAGGTGGAACCAGCCAAGGACATGTATTACGACTATCCCACCACGGCAGCTTATGAGGGTTCACTTGACAGCACTCCTCGGACTGACGACATCACTGGAGAACCTCTGACCCATCACGTTAGCGTATACCACAGTGGAAGTTCTGATGAACCGGCGCCGAAACCCGAAGAGGAACACGTCGACATTGCCGACGCTGCGAAGGCTTTCGGTGAGAAAAATCACCGGACTGTTCAAGAAGCGACCGACCATTCCGGATTATCCAACTTCCGAGCCGTATCAAGGTCCATTGACTGATACAACGAGGCATGAGGACATCGATTCGCAACCGCTGCAGACTGTTGTCTCTGCATACCACAGTGGTCGATCTGACATTCCTCATGAGAAGACTGTCATCGTCACCGAAGAGGTGGAACCAGCCAAGGATACGTATTACGACTATCCCACCACAGCAGCTTATGAGGGTCCACTTGACAGCACTCCTCGAACTGACGACATCACTGGAGAACCTCTGACCCATCACGTCAGCGTATACCACAGTGGACGTTCTGACGAACCGGTGCCGAAGCCCGAAGAGGAGCGCGTCGACATTGCCGACGCTGCGAAGGCTTTCGGTGAGAAAATCACCGGACTGTTCAAGAAGCGACCGACCATTCCGGATTATCAACTTCCGAGCCGTATCAAGGTCCATTGACTGATACAACGAGGCATGAGGACATCGATTCGCAGCCGCTGCAGACAGTTGTCTCCGTATACCACAGTGGTCGATCTGACATTCCTCATGAGAAGGCTGTCATCGTCACCGAAGAGGTGGAACCAGCCAAGGACATGTATTACGACTATCCCACCACAGCAGCTTTTGATGGTCCACTTGACAACACTCCTCGAACTGACGACATTACTGGAGAACCTCTGACCCATCACGTTAGCGTATGCCACAGTGGAAGTTCTGATGAACCGGCGCCGAAACCCGAAGAGGAACACGTCGACATTGCCGACGCTGCGAAGGCTTTTGGTGAGAAAATCACCGGACTGTTCAAGAAGCGACCGACCATTCCGGATTATCCAACTTCCGAGCCGTATCAAGGTCCATTGACTGATACAACGAGGCATGAGGACATCGATTCGCAACCGCTGCAGACTGTTGTCTCTGTATACCACAGTGGTCGATCTGACATTCCTCATGAGAAGGCTGTCATCGTCACCGAAGAGGTGGAACCAGCCAAGGACATGTATTACGCCTATCCCACCACAGCAGCTTATGAGGGTCCACTTGACAGCACTCCTCGAACTGACGTTATCACTGGAGAACCTCTGACCCATCACGTCAGCGTATACCACAGTGGACGTTCTGACGAACCTGTGCCGAAGCCCGAAGAGGAACACGTCGACATTGCCGACGCTGCGAAGGCTTTCGGTGAGAAAATCACCGGACTGTTCAAGAAGCGACCGACCATTCCGGATTATCCAACTTCCGAGCCGTATCAAGGTCCATTGACTGATACAACGAGGCATGAGGACATCGATTCGCAACCGCTGCAGACTGTTGTCTCTGTATACCACAGTGGTCGATCTGACATTCCTCATGAGAAGGCTGTCATCGTCACCGAAGAGGTGGAACCAGCCAAGGACATGTATTACGACTATCCCACCACAGCAGCTTATGAGGTCCACTTGACAGCACTCCTCGACCTGACGACATCACTGGAGAACCTCTGACCCATCACGTCAGCGTATACCACAGTGGACGTTCTGACGAACCGGTGCCGAAGCCCGAAGAGGAGCGCGTCGACATCGACATCGCCGAATCCGCGAAAGCCTTCGGTGAGAAGATTACTGGGTTATTCAAGAGAGGAACAGCACACCTCGACTATCCAGTGTCTGAATACTATGAAGGACCGCTGGATTCTACACAACGCACAGATGACATCTATGGCGAACCTCTCACTCATCATGTGAGCGTTTACCACAGTGGAAGATCAGATGAGCCTATACCCAAGCCGAGATCCGAAGAGGAGCGCGTTGACATTGCCGATGCTGCGAAGGCTTTCGGTGAGAAAATCACCGGACTGTTCAAGAAGCGACCGACCATTCCGGATTATCCATATTCCGAGCCGTATGAAGGTCCATTGACTGATACAACGAGGCATGAGGACATCGATTCGCAACCGCTGCAAACTGTTGTCTCTGTATACCACAGTGGTCGATCTGACATTCCTCATGAGAAGGTTGTCATCATCACCGAAGAGGTGGAACCAGCCAAGGATATGTATTACGACTATCCCACCACCGCAGCTTATGAGGGTCCACTTGACAGCACTCCTCGAACTGACGACATCACTGGAGAACCTCTGACCCATCACGTTAGCGTATACCACAGTGGACGTTCTGATGAACCGGCGCCGAAACCCGAAGAGGAACACGTCGACATTGCCGACGCTGCGAAGGCTTTCGGTGAGAAAATCACCGGATTGTTCAAGAAGCGACCGACCATTCCGGATTATCCAACTTCCGAGCCGTATGAAGGTCCATTGACTGATACAACGAGGCATGAGGACATCGATTCGCAACCGCTGCAGACTGTTGTATCTGTATACCACAGTGGTCGATCTGACATTCCTCATGAGAAGGCTGTCATCGTCACCGAAGAGGTGGAACCAGCCAAGGACATGTATTACGGCTATCCCACCACAGCAGCTTATGAGGGTTCACTTGACAGCACTCCTCGAACTGACGACATCACTGGAGAACCTCTGACCCATCACGTCAGCGTATACCACAGTGGACGTTCTGACGAACCGGTGCCGAAGCCCGAAGAGGAGCGCGTCGACATTGCCGACGCTGCGAAGGCTTTCGGTGAGAAAATCACCGGACTGTTCAAAAAGCGACCGACTATTCCGGATTATCCAACTTCCGAGCCGTATCAAGGTCCATTGACTGATACAACGAGGCATGAGGACATCGATTCGCAACCGCTGCAGACTGTTGTCTCTGCATACCACAGTGGTCGATCTGACATTCCTCGCGAGAAGGCTGTCATCGTCACCGAAGAGGTGGAACCAGCCAAGGACATGTATTACGACTATCCCACCACAGCAGCTTATGAGGTCCACTTGACAGCACTCCTCGAACTGACGACATCACTGGAGAACCTCTGACCCATCACGTTAGCGTATACCACAGTGGACGTTCTGATGAACCGGTGCCGAAACCCGAAGAGGAGCGCGTTGACATTGCCGATGCTGCGAAGGCTTTCGGTGAGAAAATCACCGGACTGTTCAAGAAGCGACCGACCATTCCGGATTATCCAACTTCCGAGCCGTATCAAGGTCCATTGACTGATACAACGAGGCATGAGGACATCGATTCGCAACCGCTGCAGACTGTTGTCTCTGTATACCACAGTGGTCGATCTGACATTCCTCATGAGAAGGCTGTCATCGTCACCGAAGAGGTGGAACCAGCCAAGGACATGTATTACGACTATCCCACCACAGCAGCTTATGAGGGTCCACTTGACAGCACTCCTCGAACTGACGACATCACTGGAGAACCTCTGACCCATCACGTTAGCGTATACCACAGTGGACGTTCTGATGAACCGGCGCCGAAACCCGAAGAGGAACACGTCGACATTGCCGACGCTGCGAAGGCTTTCGGTGAGAAAATCACCGGACTGTTCAAGAAGCGACCGACCATTCCGGATTATCCAACTTCCGAGCCGTATCAAGGTCCATTGACTGATACAACGAGGCATGAGGACATCGATTCGCAACCGCTGCAGACTGTTGTCTCTGTATACCACAGTGGTCGATCTGACATTCCTCATGAGAAGACTGTCATCGTCACCGAAGAGGTGGAACCAGCCAAGGACACGTATTACGACTATCCCACCACAGCAGCTTATGAGGGTCCACTTGACAGCACTCCTCGAACTGACGACATCACTGGAGAACCTCTGACCCATCACGTCAGCGTATACCACAGTGGACGTTCTGACGAACCGGTGCCGAAGCCCGAAGAGGAGCGCGTCGACATCGACATCGCCGAATCCGCGAAAGCCTTCGGTGAGAAGATTACTGGGTTATTCAAGAGAGGAACAGCACACCTCGACTATCCAGTGTCTGAATACTATGAAGGACCGCTGGATTCTACACAACGCACAGATGACATCTATGGCGAACCTCTCACTCATCATGTGAGCGTTTACCACAGTGGAAGATCAGATGAGCCTATACCCAAGCCGAGATCCGAAGAGGAGCGCGTTGACATTGCCGATGCTGCGAAGGCTTTCGGTGAGAAAATCACCGGATTGTTCAAGAAGCGACCGACCATTCCGGATTATCCAACTTCCGAGCCGTATCAAGGTCCATTGACTGATACAACGAGGCATGAGGACATCGATTCGCAACCGCTGCAGACTGTTGTCTCTGTATACCACAGTGGTCGATCTGACATTCCTCATGAGAAGGCTGTCATCGTTACCGAAGAGGTAGAACCAGCCAAGGACATGTATTACGACTATCCCACCACGGCAGCTTATGAGGGTCCACTTGACAGCACTCCTCGAACTGACGACATCACTGGAGAACCTCTGACCCATCACGTTAGCGTATACCACAGTGGACGTTCTGATGAACCGGCGCCGAAACCCGAAGAGGAACACGTCGACATTGCCGACGCTGCGAAGGCTTTCGGTGAGAAAATCACCGGATTGTTCAAGAAGCGACCGACCATTCCGGATTATCCAACTTCCGAGCCGTATCAAGGTCCATTGACTGATACAACGAGGCATGAGGACATCGATTCGCAACCGCTGCAGACTGTTGTCTCTGTATACCACAGTGGTCGATCTGACATTCCTCATGAGAAGGCTGTCATCGTCACCGAAGAGGTGGAACCAGCCAAGGACATGTATTACGGCTATCCCACCACAGCAGCTTATGAGGGTTCACTTGACAGCACTCCTCGAACTGACGACATCACTGGAGAACCTCTGACCCATCACGTCAGCGTATACCACAGTGGACGTTCTGACGAACCGGTGCCGAAGCCCGAAGAGGAGCGCGTCGATATCGACATCGCCGAATCCGCGAAAGCCTTCGGTGAGAAGATTACTGGGTTATTCAAGAGAGGAACAGCACACCTCGACTATCCAGTGTCTGAATACTATGAAGGACCGCTGGATTCTACACAACGCACAGATGACATCTATGGCAAACCTCTCACTCATCATGTGAGCGTTTACCACAGTGGAAGATCAGATGAGCCTATACCCAGCCGAGATCCGAAGAGGGCGCGTTGACATTGCCGATGCTGCGAAGGCTTTCGGTGAGAAAATCACCGGATTGTTCAAGAAGCGACCGACCATTCCGGATTATCCAACTTCCGAGCCGTATCAAGGTCCATTGACTGATACAACGAGGCATGAGGACATCGATTCGCAACCGCTGCAGACTGTTGTCTCTGTATACCACAGTGGTCGATCTGACATTCCTCATGAGAAGGCTGTCATCGTTACCGAAGAGGTGGAACCAGCCAAGGACATGTATTACGACTATCCCACCACGGCAGCTTATGAGGGTCCACTTGACAGCACTCCTCGAACTGACGACATCACTGGAGAACCTCTGACCCATCACGTTAGCGTATACCACAGTGGACGTTCTGATGAACCGGCGCCGAAACCCGAAGAGGAACACGTCGACATTGCCGACGCTGCGAAGGCTTTCGGTGAGAAAATCACCGGATTGTTCAAGAAGCGACCGACCATTCCGGATTATCCAACTTCCGAGCCGTATCAAGGTCCATTGACTGATACAACGAGGCATGAGGACATCGATTCGCAACCGCTGCAGACTGTTGTCTCTGTATACCACAGTGGTCGATCTGACATTCCTCATGAGAAGGCTGTCATCGTCACCGAAGAGGTGGAACCAGCCAAGGACACGTATTACGACTATCCCACCACAGCAGCTTATGAGGGTCCACTTGACAGCACTCCTCGAACTGACGACATCACTGGAGAACCTCTGACCCATCACGTCAGCGTATACCACAGTGGACGCTCTGACGAACCGGTGCCGAAGCCCGAAGAGGAGCGCGTCGACATCGACATCGCCGAATCCGCGAAAGCCTTCGGTGAGAAGATTACTGGGTTATTCAAGAGAGGAACAGCACACCTCGACTATCCAGTGTCTGAATACTATGAAGGACCGCTGGCTTCTACACAACGCACAGATGACATCTATGGTGAACCTCTCACTCATCATGTGAGCGTTTACCACAGTGGAAGATCAGATGAGCCTATACCCAAGCCGAGATCCGAAGAGGAGCGCGTTGACATTGCCGATGCTGCGAAGGCTTTCGGTGAGAAAATCACCGGATTGTTCAAGAAGCGACCGACCATTCCGGATTATCCAACTTCCGAGCCGTATCAAGGTCCATTGACTGATACAACGAGGCATGAGGACATCGATTCGCAACCGCTGCAGACTGTTGTCTCTGTATACCACAGTGGTCGATCTGACATTCCTCATGAGAAGGCTGTCATCGTTACCGAAGAGGTGGAACCAGCCAAGGACATGTATTACGACTATCCCACCACAGCAGCTTATGAGGGTCCACTTGACAGCACTCCTCGAACTGACGACATCACTGGAGAACCTCTGACCCATCACGTTAGCGTATACCACAGTGGACGTTCTGATGAACCGGCGCCGAAACCCGAAGAGGAACACGTCGACATTGCCGACGCTGCGAAGGCTTTCGGTGAGAAAATCACCGGATTGTTCAAGAAGCGACCGACCACTCCGGATTATCCAACTTCCGAGCCGCATCAAGGTCCATTGACTGATACAACGAGGCATGAGGACATCGATTCGCAACCGCTGCAGACTGTTGTCTCTGTATACCACAGTGGTCGATCTGACATTCCTCATGAGAAGACTGTCATCGTCACCGAAGAGGTGGAACCAGCCAAGGACACGTATTACGACTATCCCACCACAGCAGCTTATGAGGGTCCACTTGACAGCACTCCTCGAACTGACGACATCACTGGAGAACCTCTGACCCATCACGTTAGCGTATACCACAGTGGACGTTCTGATGAACCGGCGCCGAAACCCGAAGAGGAACACGTCGACATTGCCGACGCTGCGAAGGCTTTCGGTGAGAAAATCACCGGACTGTTCAAGAAGCGACCGACCATTCCGGATTATCCAACTTCCGAGCCGTATCAAGGTCCATTGACTGATACAACGAGGCATGAGGACATCGATTCGCAACCGCTGCAGACTGTTGTCTCTGTATACCACAGTGGTCGATCTGACATTCCTCATGAGAAGGCTGTCATCGTTACCGAAGAGGTGGAACCAGCCAAGGACATGTATTACGACTATCCCACCACAGCAGCTTATGAGGGTCCACTTGACAGCACTCCTCGAACTGACGACATCACTGGAGAACCTCTGACCCATCACGTTAGCGTATACCACAGTGGACGTTCTGATGAACCGGCGCCGAAACCCGAAGAGGAACACGTCGACATTGCCGACGCTGCGAAGGCTTTCGGTGAGAAAATCACCGGATTGTTCAAGAAGCGACCGACCATTCCGGATTATCCAACTTCCGAGCCGTATCAAGGTCCATTGACTGATACAACGAGGCATGAGGACATCGATTCGCAACCGCTGCAGACTGTTGTCTCTGTATACCACAGTGGTCGATCTGACATTCCTCATGAGAAGGCTGTCATCGTCACCGAAGAGGTGGAACCAGCCAAGGACATGTATTACGACTATCCCACCACAGCAGCTTATGAGGGTCCACTTGACAGCACTCCTCGAACTGACGACATCACTGGAGAACCTCTGACCCATCACGTTAGCGTATACCACAGTGGACGTTCTGATGAACCGGCGCCGAAACCCGAAGAGGAACACGTCGACATTGCCGACGCTGCGAAGGCTTTCGGTGAGAAAATCACCGGACTGTTCAAGAAGCGACCGACCATTCCGGATTATCCAACTTCCGAGCCGTATCAAGGTCCATTGACTGATACAACGAGGCATGAGGACATCGATTCGCAACCGCTGCAGACTGTTGTCTCTGTATACCACAGTGGTCGATCTGACATTCCTCATGAGAAGGCTGTCATCGTCACCGAAGAGGTGGAACCAGCCAAGGACATGTATTACGACTATCCCACCACAGCAGCTTATGAGGGTCCACTTGACAGCACTCCTCGAACTGACGACATCACTGGAGAACCTCTGACCCATCACGTTAGCGTATACCATAGTGGACGTTCTGACGAACCGGTGCCGAAGCCCGAAGAGGAGCGCGTCGACATCGACATCGCCGAATCCGCGAAAGCCTTCGGTGAGAAGATTACTGGGTTATTCAAGAGAGGAACAGCACACCTCGACTATCCAGTGTCTGAATACTATGAAGGACCGCTGGATTCTACACAACGCACAGATGACATCTATGGCGAACCTCTCACTCATCATGTGAGCGTTTACCACAGTGGAAGATCAGATGAGCCTATACCCAAGCCGAGATCCGAAGAGGAGCGCGTTGACATTGCCGATGCTGCGAAGGCTTTCGGTGAGAAAATCACCGGACTGTTCAAGAAGCGACCGACCATTCCGGATTATCCAACTTCCGAGCCGTATCAAGGTCCATTGACTGATACAACGAGGCATGAGGACATCGATTCGCAACCGCTGCAGACTGTTGTCTCTGTATACCACAGTGGTCGATCTGACATTCCTCATGAGAAGGCTGTCATCGTTACCGAAGAGGTGGAACCAGCCAAGGACATGTATTACGACTATCCCACCACGGCAGCTTATGAGGGTCCACTTGACAGCACTCCTCGAACTGACGACATCACTGGAGAACCTCTGACCCATCACGTTAGCGTATACCACAGTGGACGTTCTGATGAACCGGCGCCGAAACCCGAAGAGGAACACGTCGACATTGCCGACGCTGCGAAGGCTTTCGGTGAGAAAATCACCGGATTGTTCAAGAAGCGACCGACCATTCCGGATTATCCAACTTCCGAGCCGTATCAAGGTCCATTGACTGATACAACGAGGCATGAGGACATCGATTCGCAACCGCTGCAGACTGTTGTCTCTGTATACCACAGTGGTCGATCTGACATTCCTCATGAGAAGGCTGTCATCGTCACCGAAGAGGTGGAACCAGCCAAGGACATGTATTACGACTATCCCACCACAGCAGCTTATGAGGGTCCACTTGACAGCACTCCTCGAACTGACGACATCACTGGAGAACCTCTGACCCATCACGTCAGCGTATACCACAGTGGACGTTCTGACGAACCGGTGCCGAAGCCCGAAGAGGAGCGCGTCGACATCGACATCGCCGAATCCGCGAAAGCTTTCGGTGAGAAGATTGCTGGGTTATTCAAGGAGGAACAGCACACCTCGACTATCCAGTGTCTGAATACTATGAAGGACCGCTGGATTCTACACAACGCACAGATGACATCTATGGCGAACCTCTCACTCATCATGTGAGCGTTTACCACAGTGGAAGATCAGATGAGCCTATACCCAAGCCGAGATCCGAAGAGGAGCGCGTTGACATTGCCGATGCTGCGAAGGCTTTCGGTGAGAAAATCACCGGATTGTTCAAGAAGCGACCGACCATTCCGGATTATCCAACTTCCGAGCCGTATCAAGGTCCATTGACTGATACAACGAGGCATGAGGACATCGATTCGCAACCGCTGCAGACTGTTGTCTCTGTATACCACAGTGGTCGATCTGACATTCCTCATGAGAAGGCTGTCATCGTCACCGAAGAGGTGGAACCAGCCAAGGACATGTATTACGCCTATCCCACCACAGCAGCTTATGAGGTCCACTTGACAGCACTCCTCGAACTGACGACATCACTGGAGAACCTCTGACCCATCACGTTAGCGTATACCACAGTGGACGTTCTGATGAACCGGCGCCGAAACCCGAAGAGGAACACGTCGACATTGCCGACGCTGCGAAGGCTTTCGGTGAGAAAATCACCGGACTGTTCAAAAAGCGACCGACTATTCCGGATTATCCAACTTCCGAGCCGTATCAAGGTCCATTGACTGATACAACGAGGCATGAGGACATCGATTCGCAACCGCTGCAGACTGTTGTCTCTGTATACCACAGTGGTCGATCTGACATTCCTCATGAGAAGGCTGTCATCGTCACCGAAGAGGTGGAACCAGCCAAGGACATGTATTACGACTATCCCACCACAGCAGCTTATGAGGGTCCACTTGACAGCACTCCTCGAACTGACGACATTACTGGAGAACCTCTGACCCATCACGTTAGCGTATACCATAGTGGACGTTCTGACGAACCGGTGCCGAAGCCCGAAGAGGAGCGCGTCGACATCGACATCGCCGAATCCGCGAAAGCCTTCGGTGAGAAGATTACTGGGTTATTCAAGAGAGGAACAGCACACCTCGACTATCCAGTGTCTGAATACTATGAAGGACCGCTGGATTCTACACAACGCACAGATGACATCTATGGCGAACCTCTCATTCATCATGTGAGCGTTTACCACAGTGGAAGATCAGATGAGCCTATACCCAAGCCGAGATCCGAAGAGGAGCGCGTTGACATTGCCGATGCTGCGAAGGCTTTCGGTGAGAAAATCACCGGATTGTTCAAGAAGCGACCGACCATTCCGGATTATCCAACTTCCGAGCCGTATCAAGGTCCATTGACTGATACAACGAGGCATGAGGACATCGATTCGCAACCGCTGCAGACTGTTGTCTCTGTATACCACAGTGGTCGATCTGACATTCCTCATGAGAAGGCTGTCATCGTCACCGAAGAGGTGGAACCAGCCAAGGACATGTATTACGCCTATCCCACCACAGCAGCTTATGAGGGTCCACTTGACAGCACTCCTCGAACTGACGACATCACTGGAGAACCTCTGACCCATCACGTTAGCGTATACCACAGTGGACGTTCTGATGAACCGGCGCCGAAACCCGAAGAGGAACACGTCGACATTGCCGACGCTGCGAAGGCTTTCGGTGAGAAAATCACCGGACTGTTCGAAGCGACCGACCATTCCGGATTATCCAACTTCCGAGCCGTATCAAGGTCCATTGACTGATACAACGAGGCATGAGGACATCGATTCGCAACCGCTGCAGACTGTTGTCTCTGTATACCACAGTGGTCGATCTGACATTCCTCATGAGAAGGCTGTCATCGTCACCGAAGAGGTGGAACCAGCCAAGGACATGTATTACGACTATCCCACCACAGCAGCTTATGAGGGTCCACTTGACAGCACTCCTCGAACTGACGACATCACTGGAGAACCTCTGACCCATCACGTTAGCGTATACCACAGTGGACGTTCTGATGAACCGGCGCCGAAACCCGAAGAGGAACACGTCGACATTGCCGACGCTGCGAAGGCTTTCGGTGAGAAAATCACCGGATTGTTCAAGAAGCGACCGACCATTCCGGATTATCCAACTTCCGAGCCGTATCAAGGTCCATTGACTGATACAACGAGGCATGAGGACATCGATTCGCAACCGCTGCAGACTGTTGTCTCTGTATACCACAGTGGTCGATCTGACATTCCTCATGAGAAGGCTGTCATCGTCACCGAAAAGGTGGAACCAGCCAGGACATGTATTACGCCTATCCCACCACAGCAGCTTATGAGGGTTCACTTGACAGCACTCCTCGAACTGACGACATCACTGGAGAACCTCTGACCCATCACGTCAGCGTATACCACAGTGGACGTTCTGACGAACCGGTGCCGAAGCCCGAAGAGGAGCGCGTCGACATTGCCGACGCTGCGAAGGCTTTCGGTGAGAAAATTACCGGACTGTTCAAAAAGCGACCGACTATTCCGGATTATCCAACTTCCGAGCCGTATCAAGGTCCATTGACTGTAACAACGAGGCATGAGGACATCGATTCGCAACCGCTGCAGACTGTTGTATCTGTATACCACAGTGGCCGATCTGACATTCCTCATGAGAAGGCTGTCATCGTTACCGAAGAGGTGGAACCAGCCAAGGACATGTATTACGACTATCCCACCACAGCAGCATATGAGGGTCCACTTGACAGCACTCCTCGAACTGACGACATTACTGGAGAACCTCTGACCCATCGCGTTAGCGTATACCATAGTGGATGTTCTGACGAACCGGTGCCGAAGCCCGAAGAGGAGCGCGTCGACATTGACATCGCCGAATCCGCGAAAGCCTTCGGTGAGAAGATTACTGGGTTATTCAAGAGAGGAGCAGCACACCTCGACTATCCAGTGTCTGAATACTATGAAGGACCGCTGGACTCTACACAACGCACAGATGACATCTATGGCGAACCTCTCATTCATCATGTGAGCGTTTACCACAGTGGAAGATCAGATGAGCCTATACCCAAGCCGAGATCCGAAGAGGAGCGCGTTGACATTGCCGATGCTGCGAAGGCTTTCGGTGAGAAAATCACCGGACTGTTCAAGAAGCGACCGACCATTCCGGATTATCCAACTTCCGAGCCGTATCAAGGTCCATTGACTGATACAACGAGGCATGAGGACATCGATTCGCAACCGCTGCAGACTGTTGTCTCTGTATACCACAGTGGTCGATCTGACATTCCTCATGAGAAGGCTGTCATCGTCACCGAAGAGGTGGAACCAGCCAAGGACATGTATTACGACTATCCCACCACAGCAGCTTATGAGGGTCCACTTGACAGCACTCCTCGAACTGACGACATCACTGGAGAACCTCTGACCCATCACGTCAGCGTATACCACAGTGGACGTTCTGACGAACCGGTGCCGAAGCCCGAAGAGGAGCGCGTCGACATCGACATCGCCGAATCCGCGAAAGCCTTCGGTGAGAAGATTACTGGGTTATTCAAGAGAGGAACAGCACACCTCGACTATCCAGTGTCTGAATACTATGAAGGACCGCTGGATTCTACACAACGCACAGATGACATCTATGGCGAACCTCTCATTCATCATGTGAGCGTTTACCACAGTGGAAGATCAGATGAGCCTATACCCAAGCCGAGATCCGAAGAGGAGCGCGTTGACATTGCCGATGCTGCGAAGGCTTTCGGTGAGAAAATCACCGGACTGTTCAAGAAGCGACCGACCATTCCGGATTATCCAACTTCCGAGCCGTATCAAGGTCCATTGACTGATACAACGAGGCATGAGGACATCGATTCGCAACCGCTGCAGACTGTTGTCTCTGTATACCACAGTGGTCGATCTGACATTCCTCATGAGAAGGCTGTCATCGTCACCGAAGAGGTGGAACCAGCCAAGGACATGTATTACGACTATCCCACCACAGCAGCTTATGAGGGTCCACTTGACAGCACTCCTCGAACTGACGACATCACTGGAGAACCTCTGACCCATCACGTTAGCGTATACCACAGTGGACGTTCTGATGAACCGGCGCCGAAACCCGAAGAGGAACACGTCGACATTGCCGACGCTGCGAAGGCTTTCGGTGAGAAAATCACCGGACTGTTCAAGAAGCGACCGACCATTCCGGATTATCCAACTTCCGAGCCGTATCAAGGTCCATTGACTGATACAACGAGGCATGAGGACATCGATTCGCAACCGCTGCAGACTGTTGTCTCTGTATACCACAGTGGTCGATCTGACATTCCTCATGAGAAGGCTGTCATCGTCACCGAAGAGGTAGAACCAGCCAAGGACATGTATTACGACTATCCCACCACAGCAGCTTATGAGGGTCCACTTGACAGCACTCCTCGAACTGACGACATTACTGGAGAACCTCTGACCCATCACGTTAGCGTATACCATAGTGGACGTTCTGACGAACCGGTGCCGAAGTCCGAAGAGGAGCGCGTCGACATCGACATCGCCGAATCCGCGAAAGCCTTCGGTGAGAAGATTACTGAGTTATTCAAGAGAGGAACAGCACACCTCGACTATCCAGTGTCTGAATACTATGAAGGACCGCTGGATTCTACACAACGCACAGATGACATCTATGGCGAACCTCTCACTCATCATGTGAGCGTTTACCACAGTGGAAGATCAGATGAGCCTATACCCAAGCCGAGATCCGAAGAGGAGCGCGTTGACATTGCCGATGCTGCGAAGGCTTTCGGTGAGAAAATCACCGGACTGTTCAAGAAGCGACCGACCATTCCGGATTATCCAACTTCCGAGCCGTATGAAGGTCCATTTACTGATACAACGAGGCATGAGGACATCGATTCGCAGCCGCTGCAGACTGTTGTCTCTGTATACCACAGTGGTCGATCTGACATTCCTCATGAGAAGGCTGTCATCGTCACCGAAGAGGTGGAACCAGCCAAGGACATGTATTACGACTATCCCACCACAGCAGCTTATGAGGGTCCACTTGACAGCACTCTTCGAACTGACGACATCACTGGAGAACCTCTGACCCATCACGTTAGCGTATACCATAGTGGACGTTCTGACGAACCGGTGCCGAAGCCCGAAGAGGAGCGCGTCGACATCGACATCGCCGAATCCGCGAAAGCCTTCGGTGAGAAGATTACTGGGTTATTCAAGAGAGGAACAGCACACCTCGACTATCCAGTGTCTGAATACTATGAAGGACCGCTGGATTCTACACAACGCACAGATGACATCTATGGAGAACCTCTGACTCATCATGTGAGCGTTTACCACAGTGGAAGATCAGATGAGCCTATAACCAAGCCGAGATCCGAAGAGGAACACGTCGACATTGCCGACGCTGCGAAGGCTTTCGGTGAGAAAATCACCGGACTGTTCAAGAAGCGACCGACCATTCCGGATTATCCAACTTCCGAGCCGTATCAAGGTCCATTGACTGATACAACGAGGCATGAGGACATCGATTCGCAACCGCTGCAGACTGTTGTCTCTGTATACCACAGTGGTCGATCTGACATTCCTCATGAGAAGGCTGTCATCGTTACCGAAGAGGTGGAACCAGCCAAGGACATGTATTACGACTATCCCACCACGGCAGCTTATGAGGGTCCACTTGACAGCACTCCTCGAACTGACGACATCACTGGAGAACCTCTGACCCATCACGTTAGCGTATACCACAGTGGACGTTCTGATGAACCGGCGCCGAACCCCGAAGAGCGACACGCCGACATTGCCTGCGCGGACAAGGCTTGCGGTGAGGAACTGACCGGACTGTTCAAAAAGCGACCGACTATTCCGGATTATCCAACTTCCGAGCCGTATCAAGGTCCATTGACTGATACAACGAGGCATGAGGACATCGATTCGCAACCGCTGCAGACTGTTGTCTCTGTATACCACAGTGGTCGATCTGACATTCCTCATGAGAAGGCTGTCATCGTCACCGAAGAGGTGGAACCAGCCAAGGACATGTATTACGACTATCCCACCACAGCAGCTTATGAGGGTCCACTTGACAGCACTCCTCGAACTGACGACATCACTGGAGAACCTCTGACCCATCACGTTAGCGTATACCACAGTGGACGTTCTGATGAACCGGCGCCGAAACCCGAAGAGGAACACGTCGACATTGCCGACGCTGCGAAGGCTTTCGGTGAGAAAATCACCGGACTGTTCAAGAAGCGACCGACCATTCCGGATTATCCAACTTCCGAGCCGTATCAAGGTCCATTGACTGATACAACGAGGCATGAGGACATCGATTCGCAACCGCTGCAGACTGTTGTCTCTGTATACCACAGTGGTCGATCTGACATTCCTCATGAGAAGGCTGTCATCGTCACCGAAGAGGTGGAACCAGCCAAGGACATGTATTACGACTATCCCACCACAGCAGCTTATGAGGGTCCACTTGACAGCACTCCTCGAACTGACGACATCACTGGAGAACCTCTGACCCATCACGTTAGCGTATACCACAGTGGACGTTCTGATGAACCGGCGCCGAAACCCGAAGAGGAACACGTCGACATTGCCGACGCTGCGAAGGCTTTCGGTGAGAAAATCACCGGACTGTTCAAGAAGCGACCGACTATTCCGGATTATCCAACTTCCGAGCCTTATCAAGGTCCATTGACTGATACAACGAGGCATGAGGACATCGATTCGCAGCCGCTGCAGACAGTTGTCTCAGTATACCACAGTGGCCGATCTGACATTCCTCATGAGAAGGCTGTCATCGTTACCGAAGAGGTGGAACCAGCCAAGGACATGTATTACGACTATCCCACCACAGCAGCTTATGAGGGTCCACTTGACAGCACTCCTCGAACTGACGACATCACTGGAGAACCTCTGACCCATCACGTTAGCGTATACCACAGTGGACGTTCTGATGAACCGGCGCCGAAACCCGAAGAGGAACACGTCGACATTGCCGACGCTGCGAAGGCTTTCGGTGAGAAAATCACCGAACTGTTCAAGAAGCGACCGACCATTCCGGATTATCCAACTTCCGAGCCGTATCAAGGTCCATTGACTGATACAACGAGGCATGAGGACATCGATTCGCAACCGCTGCAGACTGTTGTCTCTGTATACCACAGTGGTCGATCTGACATTCCTCATGAGAAGGCTGTCATGGTCACCGAAGAGGTGGAACCAGCCAAGGACATGTATTACGACTATCCCACCACAGCAGCTTATGAGGGTCCACTTGACAGCACTCCTCGAACTGACGACATCACTGGAGAACCTCTGACCCATCACGTTAGCGTATACCACAGTGGACGTTCTGATGAACCGGCGCCGAAACCCGAAGAGGAACACGTCGACATTGCCGACGCTGCGAAGGCTTTCGGTGAGAAAATCACCGGACTGTTCAAGAAGCGACCGACTATTCCGGATTATCCAACTTCCGAGCCTTATCAAGGTCCATTGACTGATACAACGAGGCATGAGGACATAGATTCGCAGACGCGGCAGACTGTTGTCTCAGTATACCACAGTGGCCGATCTGACATTCCTCATGAGAAGACTGTCATAGTCACCGAAGAGGTGGAACCAGCCAAGGACATGTATTACGACTATCCCACCACAGCAGCTTATGAGGGTCCACTTGACAGCACTCCTCGAACTGACGACATCACTGGAGAACCTCTGACCCATCACGTTAGCGTATACCACAGTGGACGTTCTGATGAACCGGCGCCGAAACCCGAAGAGGAACACGTCGACATTGCCGACGCTGCGAAGGCTTTCGGTGAGAAAATCACCGGACTGTTCAAGAAGCGACCGACCATTCCGGATTATCCAACTTCCGAGCCGTATCAAGGTCCATTGACTGATACAACGAGGCATGAGGACATCGATTCGCAACCGCTGCAGACTGTTGTCTCTGTATACCACAGTGGTCGATCTGACATTCCTCATGAGAAGGCTGTCATGGTCACCGAAGAGGTGGAACCAGCCAAGGACATGTATTACGACTATCCCACCACAGCAGCTTATGAGGGTCCACTTGACAGCACTCCTCGAACTGACGACATCACTGGAGAACCTCTGACCCATCACGTTAGCGTATACCACAGTGGACGTTCTGATGAACCGGCGCCGAAACCCGAAGAGGAACACGTCGACATTGCCGACGCTGCGAAGGCTTTCGGTGAGAAAATCACCGGACTGTTCAAGAAGCGACCGACCATTCCGGATTATCCAACTTCCGAGCCGTATCAAGGTCCATTGACTGATACAACGAGGCATGAGGACATCGATTCGCAACCGCTGCAGACTGTTGTCTCTGTATACCACAGTGGTCGATCTGACATTCCTCATGAGAAGGCTGTCATCGTCACCGAAGAGGTGGAACCAGCCAAGGACATGTATTACGACTATCCCACCACAGCAGCTTATGAGGGTCCACTTGACAGCACTCCTCGAACTGACGACATCACTGGAGAACCTCTGACCCATCACGTTAGCGTATACCACAGTGGACGTTCTGATGAACCGGCGCCGAAACCCGAAGAGGAACACGTCGACATTGCCGACGCTGCGAAGGCTTTCGGTGAGAAAATCACCGGACTGTTCAAGAAGCGACCGACCATTCCGGATTATCCAACTTCCGAGCCGTATCAAGGTCCATTGACTGATACAACGAGGCATGAGGACATCGATTCGCAACCGCTGCAGACTGTTGTCTCTGTATACCACAGTGGTCGATCTGACATTCCTCATGAGAAGGCTGTCATCGTCACCGAAGAGGTGGAACCAGCCAAGGACATGTATTACGACTATCCCACCACAGCAGCTTATGAGGGTCCACTTGACAGCACTCCTCGAACTGACGACATCACTGGAGAACCTCTGACCCATCACGTTAGCGTATACCACAGTGGACGTTCTGATGAACCGGCGCCGAAACCCGAAGAGGAACACGTCGACATTGCCGACGCTGCGAAGGCTTTCGGTGAGAAAATCACCGGACTGTTCAAGAAGCGACCGACCATTCCGGATTATCCAACTTCCGAGCCGTATCAAGGTCCATTGACTGATACAACGAGGCATGAGGACATCGATTCGCAACCGCTGCAGACTGTTGTCTCTGTATACCACAGTGGTCGATCTGACATTCCTCATGAGAAGGCTGTCATCGTCACCGAAGAGGTGGAACCAGCCAAGGACATGTATTACGACTATCCCACCACAGCAGCTTATGAGGGTCCACTTGACAGCACTCCTCGGACTGACGACATCACTGGAGAACCTCTGACCCATCAAGTTAGCGTATACCACAGTGGACGTTCTGATGAACCGGCGCCGAAACCCGAAGAGGAACACGTCGACATTGCCGACGCTGCGAAGGCTTTCGGTGAGAAAATCACCGAACTGTTCAAGAAGCGACCGACCATTCAGGATTATCAACTTCCGAGCCGTATCAAGGTCCATTGACTGTAACAACGAGGCATGAGGACATCGATTCGCAACCGCTGCAGACTGTTGTCTCTGTATACCACAGTGGTCGATCTGACATTCCTCATGAGAAGGCTGTCATCGTCACCGAAGAGGTGGAACCAGCCAAGGACATGTATTACGACTATCCCACCACAGCAGCTTATGAGGGTCCACTTGACAGCACTCCTCGAACTGACGACATTACTGGAGAACCTCTGACCCATCACGTTAGCGTATACCACAGTGGACGTTCTGACGAACCGGTGCCGAAGCCCGAAGAGGAGCGCGTCGACATCGACATCGCCGAATCCGCGAAAGCCTTCGGTGAGAAGATTACTGGGTTATTCAAGAGAGGAACAGCACACCTCGACTATCCAGTGTCTGAATACTATGAAGGACCGCTGGATTCTACACAACGCACAGATGACATCTATGGCGAACCTCTCACTCATCATGTGAGCGTTTACCACAGTGGAAGATCAGATGAGCCTATACCCAAGCCGAGATCCGAAGAGGAGCGCGTTGACATTGCCGATGCTGCGAAGGCTTTCGGTGAGAAAATCACCGGACTGTTCAAGAAGCGACCGACCATTCCGGATTATCCAACTTCCGAGCCGTATCAAGGTCCATTGACTGATACAACGAGGCATGAGGACATCGATTCGCAACCGCTGCAGACTGTTGTCTCTGTATACCACAGTGGTCGATCTGACATTCCTCATGAGAAGGCTGTCATCGTTACCGAAGAGGTGGAACCAGCCAAGGACATGTATTACGACTATCCCACCACGGCAGCTTATGAGGGTCCACTTGACAGCACTCCTCGAACTGACGACATCACTGGAGAACCTCTGACCCATCACGTTAGCGTATACCACAGTGGACGTTCTGATGAACCGGCGCCGAAACCCGAAGAGGAACACGTCGACATTGCCGACGCTGCGAAGGCTTTCGGTGAGAAAATCACCGGAATGTTCAGAAGCGACCGACCATTCCGGATTATCCAACTTCCGAGCCGTATCAAGGTCCATTGACTGATACAACGAGGCATGAGGACATCGATTCGCAACCGCTGCAGACTGTTGTCTCTGTATACCACAGTGGTCGATCTGACATTCCTCATGAGAAGGCTGTCATCGTCACCGAAGAGGTGGAACCAGCCAAGGACATGTATTACGCCTATCCCACCACAGCAGCTTATGAGGGTCCACTTGACAGCACTCCTCGAACTGACGACATCACTGGAGAACCTCTGACCCATCACGTTAGCGTATACCATAGTGGACGTTCTGACGAACCGGTGCCGAAGTCCGAAGAGGAGCGCGTCGACATCGACATCGCCGAATCCGCGAAAGCCTTCGGTGAGAAGATTACTGGGTTATTCAAGAGAGGAACAGCACACCTCGACTATCCAGTGTCTGAATACTATGAAGGACCGCTGGATTCTACACAACGCACAGATGACATCTATGGCGAACCTCTCACTCATCATGTGAGCGTTTACCACAGTGGAAGATCAGATGAGCCTATACCCAAGCCGAGATCCGAAGAGGAGCGCGTTGACATTGCCGATGCTGCGAAGGCTTTCGGTGAGAAAATCACCGGACTGTTCAAGAAGCGACCGACCATTCCGGATTATCCAACTTCCGAGCCGTATCAAGGTCCATTGACTGATACAACGAGGCATGAGGACATCGATTCGCAACCGCTGCAGACTGTTGTCTCTGTATACCACAGTGGTCGATCTGACATTCCTCATGAGAAGGCTGTCATCGTCACCGAAGAGGTGGAACCAGCCAAGGACATGTATTACGACTATCCCACCACAGCAGCTTATGAGGGTCCACTTGACAGCACTCCTCGAACTGACGACATCACTGGAGAACCTCTGACCCATCACGTTAGCGTATCCCACAGTGGACGTTCTGATGAACCGGCGCCGAAGTCCGAAGAGGAGCGCGTCGACATCGACATCGCCGAATCCGCGAAAGCCTTCGGTGAGAAGATTACTGGGCTATTCAAGAGAGGAACAGCACACCTCGACTATCCAGGGTCTGAATACTATGAAGGACCGCTGGATTCTACACAACGCACAGATGACATCTATGGCGAACCTCTCACTCATCATGTGAGCGTTTACCACAGTGGAAGATCAGATGAGCCTATACCCAAGCCGAGATCCGAAGAGGAGCGCGTTGACATTGCCGATGCTGCGAAGGCTTTCGGTGAGAAAATCACCGGACTGTTCAAGAAGCGACCGACCATTCCGGATTATCCAACTTCCGAGCCGTATCAAGGTCCATTGACTGATACAACGAGGCATGAGGACATCGATTCGCAACCGCTGCAGACTGTTGTCTCTGTATACCACAGTGGTCGATCTGACATTCCTCATGAGAAGGCTGTCATCGTCACCGAAGAGGTGGAACCAGCCAAGGACATGTATTACGACTATCCCACCACAGCAGCTTATGAGGGTCCACTTGACAGCACTCCTCGAACTGACGACATCACTGGAGAACCTATGCCCCATCACGTCAGCGTATACCACAGTGGACGTTCTGACGAACCGGTGCCGAAGTCCGAAGAGGAGCGCGTCGACATCGACATCGCCGAATCCGCGAAAGCCTTCGGTGAGAAGATTACTGGGTTATTCAAGAGAGGAACAGCACACCTCGACTATCCAGTGTCTGAATACTATGAAGGACCGCTGGATTCTACACAACGCACAGATGACATCTATGGCGAACCTCTCTCTCATCATGTGAGCGTTTACCACAGTGGAAGATCAGATGAGCCTATACCCAAGCCGAGATCCGAAGAGGAGCGCGTTGACATTGCCGATGCTGCGAAGGCTTTCGGTGAGAAAATCACCGGACTGTTCAAGAAGCGACCGACCATTCCGGATTATCCAACTTCCGAGCCGTATCAAGGTCCATTGACTGATACAACGAGGCATGAGGACATCGATTCGCAACCGCTGCAGACTGTTGTCTCTGTATACCACAGTGGTCGATCTGACATTCCTCATGAGAAGGCTGTCATCGTCACCGAAGAGGTGGAACCAGCCAAGGACATGTATTACGACTATCCCACCACAGCAGCTTATGAGGGTCCACTTGACAGCACTCCTCGAACTGACGACATCACTGGAGAACCTCTGACCCATCACGTCAGCGTATACCACAGTGGACGTTCTGACGAACCGGTGCCGAAGTCCGAAGAGGAGCGCGTCGACATCGACATCGCCGAATCCGCGAAAGCCTTCGGTGAGAAGATTACTGGGTTATTCAAGAGAGGAACAGCACACCTCGACTATCCAGTGTCTGAATACTATGAAGGACCGCTGGATTCTACACAACGCACAGATGACATCTATGGCGAACCTCTCACTCATCATGTGAGCGTTTACCACAGTGGAAGATCAGATGAGCCTATACCCAAGCCGAGATCCGAAGAGGAGCGCGTTGACATTGCCGATGCTGCGAAGGCTTTCGGTGAGAAAATCACCGGACTGTTCAAGAAGCGACCGACCATTCCGGATTATCCAACTTCCGAGCCGTATCAAGGTCCATTGACTGATACAACGAGGCATGAGGACATCGATTCGCAACCGCTGCAGACTGTTGTCTCTGTATACCACAGTGGTCGATCTGACATTCCTCATGAGAAGGCTGTCATCGTTACCGAAGAGGTGGAACCAGCCAAGGACATGTATTACGACTATCCCACCACGACAGCTTATGAGGGTCCACTTGACAGCACTCCTCGAACTGACGACATCACTGGAGAACCTCTGACCCATCACGTTAGCGTATACCACAGTGGGCGTTCTGATGAACCGGCGCCGAAATCCGAAGAGGAACACGTCGACATTGCCGACGCTGCGAAGGATTTCGGTGAGAAAATCACCGGATTGTTCAAGAAGCGACCGACCATTCCGGATTATCCAACTTCCGAGCCGTATCAAGGTCCATTGACTGATACAACGAGGCATGAGGACATCGATTCGCAACCGCTGCAGACTGTTGTCTCTGTATACCACAGTGGTCGATCTGACATTCCTCATGAGAAGGCTGTCATCGTTACCGAAGAGGTGGAACCAGCCAAGGACATGTATTACGACTATCCCACCACAGCAGCTTATGAGGGTCCACTTGACAGCACTCCTCGAACTGACGACATCACTGGAGAACCTCTGACCCATCACGTTAGCGTATACCACAGTGGACGTTCTGATGAACCGGCGCCGAAACCCGAAGAGGAACACGTCGACATTGCCGACGCTGCGAAGGCTTTCGGTGAGAAAATCACCGGATTGTTCAAGAAGCGACCGACCATTCCGGATTATCCAACTTCCGAGCCGTATCAAGGTCCATTGACTGATACAACGAGGCATGAGGACATCGATTCGCAACCGCTGCAGACTGTTGTCTCTGTATACCACAGTGGTCGATCTGACATTCCTCATGAGAAGGCTGTCATCGTCACCGAAGAGGTGGAACCAGCCAAAGACATGTATTACGACTATCCCACCACAGCAGCTTATGAGGGTCCACTTGACAGCACTCCTCGAACTGACGACATCACTGGAGAACCTCTGCCCCATCACGTTAGCGTATACCACAGTGGGCGTTCTGATGAACCGGCGCCGAAACCCGAAGAGGAACACGTCGACATTGCCGACGCTGCGAAGGCTTTCGGTGAGAAAATCACAAGACTGTTCAAGAAGCGACCGACCATTCCGGATTATCCAACTTCCGAGCCGTATGAAGGTCCATTGACTGATACAACGAGGCATGAGGACATCGATTCGCAACCGCTGCAGACTGTTGTCTCTGTATACCACAGTGGTCGATCTGACATTCCTCATGAGAAGGCTGTCATCGTCACCGAAGAGGTGGAACCAGCCAAGGACATGTATTACGACTATCCCACCACAGCAGCTTATGAGGGTCCACTTGACAGCACTCCTCGAACTGACGACATCACTGGAGAACCTCTGACCCATCACGTTAGCGTATACCACAGTGGACGTTCTGATGAACCGGCGCCGAAACCCGAAGAGGAACACGTCGACATTGCCGACGCTGCGAAGGCTTTCGGTGAGAAAATCACCGGACTGTTCAAGAAGCGACCGACCATTCCGGATTATCCAACTTCCGAGCCGTATCAAGGTCCATTGACTGATACAACGAGGCATGAGGACATCGATTCGCAGCCGCTGCAGACAGTTGTCTCAGTATACCACAGTGGCCGATCTGACATTCCTCATGAGAAGGCTGTCATCGTTACCGAAGAGGTGGAACCAGCCAAGGACATGTATTACGACTATCCCACCACAGCAGCTTATGAGGGTCCACTTGACAGCACTCTTCGAACTGACGACATTACTGGAGAACCTCTGACCCATCACGTTAGCGTATACCATAGTGGACGTTCTGACGAACCGGTGCCGAAGCCCGAAGAGGAGCGCGTCGACATCGACATCGCCGAATCCGCGAAAGCCTTCGGTGAGAAGATTACTGGGTTATTCAAGAGAGGAACAGCACACCTCGACTATCCAATGTCTGAATACTATGAAGGACCGCTGGATTCTACACAACGCACAGATGACATCTATGGCGAACCTCTCACTCATCATGTGAGCGTTTACCACAGTGGAAGATCAGATGAGCCTATACCCAAGCCGAGATCCGAAGAGGAGCGCGTTGACATTGCCGATGCTGCGAAGGCTTTCGGTGAGAAAATCACCGGACTGTTCAAGAAGCGACCGACCATTCCGGATTATCCAACTTCCGAGCCGTATCAAGGTCCATTGACTGATACAACGAGGCATGAGGACATCGATTCGCAACCGCTGCAGACTGTTGTCTCTGTATACCACAGTGGTCGATCTGACATTCCTCATGAGAAGGCTGTCATCGTTACCGAAGAGGTGGAACCAGCCAAGGACATGTATTACGACTATCCCACCACGGCAGCTTATGAGGGTCCACTTGACAGCACTCCTCGAACTGACGACATCACTGGAGAACCTCTGACCCATCACGTTAGCGTATACCACAGTGGACGTTCTGATGAACCGGCGCCGAAACCCGAAGAGGAACACGTCGACATTGCCGACGCTGCGAAGGCTTTCGGTGAGAAAATCACCGGATTGTTCAAGAAGCGACCGACCATTCCGGATTATCCAACTTCCGAGCCGTATCAAGGTCCATTGACTGATACAACGAGGCATGAGGACATCGATTCGCAACCGCTGCAGACTGTTGTCTCTGTATACCACAGTGGTCGATCTGACATTCCTCATGAGAAGGCTGTCATCGTCACCGAAGAGGTGGAACCAGCCAAGGACATGTATTACGACTATCCCACCACAGCAGCTTATGAGGGTCCACTTGACAGCACTCCTCGAACTGACGACATCACTGGAGAACCTCTGACCCATCACGTCAGCGTATACCACAGTGGACGTTCTGACGAACCGGTGCCGAAGCCCGAAGAGGAGCGCGTCGACATCGACATCGCCGAACCCGCGAAAGCCTTCGGTGAGAAGATTACTGGGTTATTCAAGAGAGGAACAGCACACCTCGACTATCCAATGTCTGAATACTATGAAGGACCGCTGGATTCTACACAACGCACAGATGACATCTATGGCGAACCTCTCACTCATCATGTGAGCGTTTACCACAGTGGAAGATCAGATGAGCCTATACCCAAGCCGAGATCCGAAGAGGAGCGCGTTGACATTGCCGATGCTGCGAAGGCTTTCGGTGAGAAAATCACCGGACTGTTCAAGAAGCGACCGACCATTCCGGATTATCCAACTTCCGAGCCGTATCAAGGTCCATTGACTGATACAACGAGGCATGAGGACATCGATTCGCAACCGCTGCAGACTGTTGTCTCTGTATACCACAGTGGTCGATCTGACATTCCTCATGAGAAGGCTGTCATCGTTACCGAAGAGGTGGAACCAGCCAAGGACATGTATTACGACTATCCCACCACGGCAGCTTATGAGGGTCCACTTGACAGCACTCCTCGCACTGACGACATCACTGGAGAACCTCTGACCCATCACGTTAGCGTATACCACAGTGGACGTTCTGATGAACCGGCGCCGAAACCCGAAGAGGAGCGCGTCGACATCGACATCGCCGAATCCGCGAAATCCTTCGGTGAGAAGATTACTGGGTTATTCAAGAGAGGAACAGCACACCTCGACTATCCAGTGTCTGAATACTATGAAGGACCGCTGGATTCTACACAACGCACAGATGACATCTATGGCGAACCTCTCATTCATCATGTGAGCGTTTACCACAGTGGAAGATCAGATGAGCCTATACCCAAGCCGAGATCCGAAGAGGAGCGCGTTGACATTGCCGATGCTGCGAAGGCTTTCGGTGAGAAAATCACCGGACTGTTCAAGAAGCGACCGACCATTCCGGATTATCCAACTTCCGAGCCGTATCAAGGTCCATTGACTGATACAACGAGGCATGAGGACATCGATTCGCAACCGCTGCAGACTGTTGTCTCTGTATACCACAGTGGTCGATCTGACATTCCTCATGAGAAGGCTGTCATCGTTACCGAAGAGGTGGAACCAGCCAAGGACATGTATTACGACTATCCCACCACGGCAGCTTATGAGGGTCCACTTGACAGCACTCCTCGAACTGACGACATCACTGGAGAACCTCTGACCCATCACGTTAGCGTATACCACAGTGGACGTTCTGATGAACCGGCGCCGAAACCCGAAGAGGAACACGTCGACATTGCCGACGCTGCGAAGGCTTTCGGTGAGAAAATCACCGGACTGTTCAAGAAGCGACCGACCATTCCGGATTATCCAACTTCCGAGCCGTATCAAGGTCCATTGACTGATACAACGAGGCATGAGGACATCGATTCGCAACCGCTGCAGACTGTTGTCTCTGTATACCACAGTGGTCGATCTGACATTCCTCATGAGAAGGCTGTCATCGTTACCGAAGAGGTGGAACCAGCCAAGGACATGTATTACGACTATCCCACCACGGCAGCTTATGAGGGTCCACTTGACAGCACTCCTCGCACTGACGACATCACTGGAGAACCTCTGACCCATCACGTTAGCGTATACCACAGTGGACGTTCTGATGAACCGGCGCCGAAACCCGAAGAGGAACACGTCGACATCGACATCGCCGAATCCGCGAAATCCTTCGGTGAGAAGGTTACTGGGTTATTCAAGAGAGGAACAGCACACCTCGACTATCCAATGTCTGAATACTATGAAGGACCGCTGGATTCTACACAACGCACAGATGACATCTATGGCGAACCTCTCACTCATCATGTGAGCGTTTACCACAGTGGAAGATCAGATGAGCCTATACCCAAGCCGAGATCCGAAGAGGAGCGCGTTGACATTGCCGATGCTGCGAAGGCTTTCGGTGAGAAAATCACCGGACTGTTCAAGAAGCGACCGACCATTCCGGATTATCCAACTTCCGAGCCGTATCAAGGTCCATTGACTGATACAACGAGGCATGAGGACATCGATTCGCAACCGCTGCAGACTGTTGTCTCTGTATACCACAGTGGTCGATCTGACATTCCTCATGAGAAGGCTGTCATCGTTACCGAAGAGGTGGAACCAGCCAAGGACATGTATTACGACTATCCCACCACGGCAGCTTATGAGGGTCCACTTGACAGCACTCCTCGAACTGACGACATCACTGGAGAACCTCTGACCCATCACGTTAGCGTATACCACAGTGGACGTTCTGATGAACCGGCGCCGAAACCCGAAGAGGAACACGTCGACATTGCCGACGCTGCGAAGGCTTTCGGTGAGAAAATCACCGGACTGTTCAAGAAGCGACCGACCATTCCGGATTATCCAACTTCCGAGCCGTATCAAGGTCCATTGACTGATACAACGAGGCATGAGGACATCGATTCGCAACCGCTGCAGACTGTTGTCTCTGTATACCACAGTGGTCGATCTGACATTCCTCATGAGAAGGCTGTCATCGTTACCGAAGAGGTGGAACCAGCCAAGGACATGTATTACGACTATCCCACCACAGCAGCTTATGAGGGTCCACTTGACAGCACTCCTCGAACTGACGACATCACTGGAGAACCTCTGACCCATCACGTCAGCGTATACCACAGTGGACGTTCTGACGAACCGGTGCCGAAGCCCGAAGAGGAGCGCGTCGACATCGACATCGCCGAATCCGCGAAAGCCTTCGGTGAGAAGATTACTGGGTTATTCAAGAGAGGAACAGCACACCTCGACTATCCAGTGTCTGAATACTATGAAGGACCGCTGGATTCTACACAACGCACAGATGACATCTATGGCGAACCTCTCACTCATCATGTGAGCGTTTACCACAGTGGAAGATCAGATGAGCCTATACCCAAGCCGAGATCCGAAGAGGAGCGCGTTGACATTGCCGATGCTGCGAAGGCTTTCGGTGAGAAAATCACCGGACTGTTCAAGAAGCGACCGACCATTCCGGATTATCCAACTTCCGAGCCGTATCAAGGTCCATTGACTGATACAACGAGGCATGAGGACATCGATTCGCAACCGCTGCAGACTGTTGTCTCTGTATACCACAGTGGTCGATCTGACATTCCTCATGAGAAGGCTGTCATCGTTACCGAAGAGGTGGAACCAGCCAAGGACATGTATTACGACTATCCCACCACGGCAGCTTATGAGGGTCCACTTGACAGCACTCCTCGAACTGACGACATCACTGGAGAACCTCTGACCCATCACGTTAGCGTATACCACAGTGGACGTTCTGATGAACCGGCGCCGAAACCCGAAGAGGAACACGTCGACATTGCCGACGCTGCGAAGGGTTTCGGTGAGAAAATCACCGGACTATTCAAGAAGCGAGCGACCAATCCGGATTATCAACTTCCGAGCCGTATCAAGGTCCATTGACTGATACAACGAGGCATGAGGACATCGATTCGCAACCGCTGCAGACTGTTGTCTCTGTATACCACAGTGGTCGATCTGACATTCCTCATGAGAAGGCTGTCATCGTTACCGAAGAGGTGGAACCAGCCAAGGACATGTATTACGACTATCCCACCACGGCAGCTTATGAGGGTCCACTTGACAGCACTCCTCGAACTGACGACATCACTGGAGAACCTCTGACCCATCACGTTAGCGTATACCACAGTGGACGTTCTGATGAACCGGCGCCGAAACCCGAAGAGGAACACGTCGACATTGCCGACGCTGCGAAGGCTTTCGGTGAGAAAATCACCGGACTGTTCAAGAAGCGACCGACCATTCCGGATTATCCAACTTCCGAGCCGTATCAAGGTCCATTGACTGATACAACGAGGCATGAGGACATCGATTCGCAACCGCTGCAGACTGTTGTCTCTGTATACCACAGTGGTCGATCTGACATTCCTCATGAGAAGGCTGTCATCGTCACCGAAGAGGTGGAACCAGCCAAGGACATGTATTACGACTATCCCACCACAGCAGCTTATGAGGGTCCACTTGACAGCACTCCTCGAACTGACGACATCACTGGAGAACCTCTGACCCATCACGTTAGCGTATACCACAGTGGACGTTCTGATGAACCGGCGCCGAAACCCGAAGAGGAACACGTCGACATTGCCGACGCTGCGAAGGCTTTCGGTGAGAAAATCACCGGACTGTTCAAGAAGCGACCGACCATTCCGGATTATCCAACTTCCGAGCCGTATCAAGGTCCATTGACTGATACAACGAGGCATGAGGACATCGATTCGCAACCGCTGCAGACTGTTGTCTCTGTATACCACAGTGGTCGATCTGACATTCCTCATGAGAAGGCTGTCATCGTTACCGAAGAGGTGGAACCAGCCAAGGACATGTATTACGACTATCCCACCACGGCAGCTTATGAGGGTCCACTTGACAGCACTCCTCGAACTGACGACATCACTGGAGAACCTCTGACCCATCACGTTAGCGTATACCACAGTGGACGTTCTGATGAACCGGCGCCGAAACCCGAAGAGGAGCGCGTTGACATTGCCGATGCTGCGAAGGCTTTCGGTGAGAAAATCACCGGACTGTTCAAGAAGCGATCGACCATTCCGGATTATCCAACTTCCGAGCCGTATCAAGGTCCATTGACTGATACAACGAGGCATGAGGACATCGATTCGCAACCGCTGCAGACTGTTGTCTCTGTATACCACAGTGGTCGATCTGACATTCCTCATGAGAAGGCTGTCATCGTTACCGAAGAGGTGGAACCAGCCAAGGACATGTATTACGACTATCCCACCACGGCAGCTTATGAGGGTCCACTTGACAGCACTCCTCGAACTGACGACATCACTGGAGAACCTCTGACCCATCACGTCAGCGTATACCACAGTGGACGTTCTGATGAGCCTATACCGGCGCCGAAACCCGAAGAGGAACACGTCGACATTGCCGACGCGGCGAAGGCTTTCGGTGAGAAAATCACCGGACTGTTCAAGAAGCGACCGACCATTCCGGATTATCCAACTTCCGAGCCGTATCAAGGTCCATTGACTGATACAACGAGGCATGAGGACATCGATTCGCAACCGCTGCAGACTGTTGTCTCTGTATACCACAGTGGTCGATCTGACATTCCTCATGAGAAGGCTGTCATCGTTACCGAAGAGGTGGAACCAGCCAAGGACATGTATTACGACTATCCCACCACGGCAGCTTATGAGGGTCCACTTGACAGCACTCCTCGAACTGACGACATCACTGGAGAACCTCTGACCCATCACGTCAGCGTATACCACAGTGGACGTTCTGACGAACCGGTGCCGAAGCTCGAAGAGGAGCGCGTCGACATCGATATTGCCGAATCCGCGAAAGCTTTCGGTGAGAAGATTACTGGGTTATTCAAGAGAGGAACAGCACACCTCGACTATCCAATGTCTGAGTACTATGAAGGACCGCTGGATTCTACACAACGCACAGATGACATCTATGGCGAACCTCTCACTCATCATGTGAGCGTTTACCACAGTGGAAGATCAGATGAGCCTATACCCAAGCCGAGATCCGAAGAGGAGCGCGTTGACATTGCCGATGCTGCGAAGGCTTTCGGTGAGAAAATCACCGGACTGTTCAAGAAGCGACCGACCATTCCGGATTATCCAACTTCCGAGCCGTATCAAGGTCCATTGACTGATACAACGAGGCATGAGGACATCGATTCGCAACCGCTGCAGACTGTTGTCTCTGTATACCACAGTGGTCGATCTGACATTCCTCATGAGAAGGCTGTCATCGTTACCGAAGAGGTGGAACCAGCCAAGGACATGTATTACGACTATCCCACCACGGCAGCTTATGAGGGTCCACTTGACAGCACTCCTCGAACTGACGACATCACTGGAGAACCTCTGACCCATCACGTTAGCGTATACCACAGTGGACGTTCTGATGAACCGGCGCCGAAACCCGAAGAGGAACACGTCGACATTGCCGACGCTGCGAAGGCTTTCGGTGAGAAAATCACCGGATTGTTCAAGAAGCGACCGACCATTCCGGATTATCCAACTTCCGAGCCGTATCAAGGTCCATTGACTGATACAACGAGGCATGAGGACATCGATTCGCAACCGCTGCAGACTGTTGTCTCTGTATACCACAGTGGTCGATCTGACATTCCTCATGAGAAGGCTGTCATCGTCACCGAAGAGGTGGAACCAGCCAAGGACATGTATTACGACTATCCCACCACAGCAGCTTATGAGGGTCCACTTGACAGCACTCCTCGAACTGACGACATCACTGGAGAACCTCTGACCCATCACGTCAGCGTATACCACAGTGGACGTTCTGACGAACCGGTGCCGAAGCCCGAAGAGGAGCGCGTCGACATCGACATCGCCGAATCCGCGAAAGCCTTCGGTGAGAAGATTACTGGGTTATTCAAGAGAGGAACAGCACACCTCGACTATCCAATGTCTGAATACTATGAAGGACCGCTGGATTCTACACAACGCACAGATGACATCTATGGCGAACCTCTCACTCATCATGTGAGCGTTTACCACAGTGGAAGATCAGATGAGCCTATACCCAAGCCGAGATCCGAAGAGGAGCGCGTTGACATTGCCGATGCTGCGAAGGCTTTCGGTGAGAAAATCACCGGACTGTTCAAGAAGCGACCGACCATTCCGGATTATCCAACTTCCGAGCCGTATCAAGGTCCATTGACTGATACAACGAGGCATGAGGACATCGATTCGCAACCGCTGCAGACTGTTGTCTCTGTATACCACAGTGGTCGATCTGACATTCCTCATGAGAAGGCTGTCATCGTTACCGAAGAGGTGGAACCAGCCAAGGACATGTATTACGACTATCCCACCACGGCAGCTTATGAGGGTCCACTTGACAGCACTCCTCGAACTGACGACATCACTGGAGAACCTCTGACCCATCACGTTAGCGTATACCACAGTGGACGTTCTGATGAACCGGCGCCGAAACCCGAAGAGGAACACGTCGACATTGCCGACGCTGCGAAGGCTTTCGGTGAGAAAATCACCGGATTGTTCAAGAAGCGACCGACCATTCCGGATTATCCAACTTCCGAGCCGTATCAAGGTCCATTGACTGATACAACGAGGCATGAGGACATCGATTCGCAACCGCTGCAGACTGTTGTCTCTGTATACCACAGTGGTCGATCTGACATTCCTCATGAGAAGGCTGTCATCGTCACCGAAGAGGTGGAACCAGCCAAGGACATGTATTACGACTATCCCACCACAGCAGCTTATGAGGGTCCACTTGACAGCACTCCTCGAACTGACGACATCACTGGAGAACCTCTGACCCATCACGTCAGCGTATACCACAGTGGACGTTCTGACGAACCGGTGCCGAAGCCCGAAGAGGAGCGCGTCGACATCGACATCGCCGAATCCGCGAAAGCCTTCGGTGAGAAGATTACTGGGTTATTCAAGAGAGGAACAGCACACCTCGACTATCCAATGTCTGAATACTATGAAGGACCGCTGGATTCTACACAACGCACAGATGACATCTATGGCGAACCTCTCACTCATCATGTGAGCGTTTACCACAGTGGAAGATCAGATGAGCCTATACCCAAGCCGAGATCCGAAGAGGAGCGCGTTGACATTGCCGATGCTGCGAAGGCTTTCGGTGAGAAAATCACCGGACTGTTCAAGAAGCGACCGACCATTCCGGATTATCCAACTTCCGAGCCGTATCAAGGTCCATTGACTGATACAACGAGGCATGAGGACATCGATTCGCAACCGCTGCAGACTGTTGTCTCTGTATACCACAGTGGTCGATCTGACATTCCTCATGAGAAGGCTGTCATCGTTACCGAAGAGGTGGAACCAGCCAAGGACATGTATTACGACTATCCCACCACGGCAGCTTATGAGGGTCCACTTGACAGCACTCCTCGCACTGACGACATCACTGGAGAACCTCTGACCCATCACGTTAGCGTATACCACAGTGGACGTTCTGATGAACCGGCGCCGAAACCCGAAGAGGAACACGTCGACATTGCCGACGCTGCGAAGGCTTTCGGTGAGAAAATCACCGGATTGTTCAGAAGCGACCGACCATTCCGGATTGTCCTACTCCCGAGCCGTGTCAAGGTCCATTGACTGATTCAACGAGGCATGAGGACATCGATTCGCACCCGCTGCAGACTGTTGTCTCTGTATACCACAGTGGTCGATCTGACATTCCTCATGAGAAGGCTGTCATCGTCACCGAAGAGGTGGAACCAGCCAAGGACATGTATTACGACTATCCCACCACAGCAGCTTATGAGGGTCCACTTGACAGCACTCCTCGAACTGACGACATCACTGGAGAACCTCTGACCCATCACGTCAGCGTATACCACAGTGGACGTTCTGACGAACCGGTGCCGAAGCCCGAAGAGGAGCGCGTCGACATCGACATCGCCGAATCCGCGAAAGCCTTCGGTGAGAAGATTACTGGGTTATTCAAGAGAGGAACAGCACACCTCGACTATCCAATGTCTGAATACTATGAAGGACCGCTGGATTCTACACAACGCACAGATGACATCTATGGCGAACCTCTCACTCATCATGTGAGCGTTTACCACAGTGGAAGATCAGATGAGCCTATACCCAAGCCGAGATCCGAAGAGGAGCGCGTTGACATTGCCGATGCTGCGAAGGCTTTCGGTGAGAAAATCACCGGACTGTTCAAGAAGCGACCGACCATTCCGGATTATCCAACTTCCGAGCCGTATCAAGGTCCATTGACTGATACAACGAGGCATGAGGACATCGATTCGCAACCGCTGCAGACTGTTGTCTCTGTATACCACAGTGGTCGATCTGACATTCCTCATGAGAAGGCTGTCATCGTTACCGAAGAGGTGGAACCAGCCAAGGACATGTATTACGACTATCCCACCACGGCAGCTTATGAGGGTCCACTTGACAGCACTCCTCGAACTGACGACATCACTGGAGAACCTCTGACCCATCACGTTAGCGTATACCACAGTGGACGTTCTGATGAACCGGCGCCGAAACCCGAAGAGGAACACGTCGACATTGCCGACGCTGCGAAGGCTTTCGGTGAGAAAATCACCGGACTGTTCAAGAAGCGACCGACCATTCCGGATTATCCAACTTCCGAGCCGTATCAAGGTCCATTGACTGATACAACGAGGCATGAGGACATCGATTCGCAACCGCTGCAGACTGTTGTCTCTGTATACCACAGTGGTCGATCTGACATTCCTCATGAGAAGGCTGTCATCGTTACCGAAGAGGTGGAGCCAGCCAAGGACATGTATTACGACTATCCCACCACGGCAGCTTATGAGGGTCCACTTGACAGCACTCCTCGAACTGACGACATCACTGGAGAACCTCTGACCCATCACGTCAGCGTATACCACAGTGGACGTTCTGACGAACCGGTGCCGAAGCTCGAAGAGGAGCGCGTCGACATCGACATCGCCGAATCCGCGAAAGCTTTCGGTGAGAAGATTACTGGGTTATTCAAGAGAGGAACAGCACACCTCGACTATCCAATGTCTGAGTACTATGAAGGACCGCTGGATTCTACACAACGCACAGATGACATCTATGGCGAACCTCTCACTCATCATGTGAGCGTTTACCACAGTGGAAGATCAGATGAGCCTATACCCAAGCCGAGATCCGAAGAGGAGCGCGTTGACATTGCCGATGCTGCGAAGGCTTTCGGTGAGAAAATCACCGGACTGTTCAAGAAGCGACCGACCATTCCGGATTATCCAACTTCCGAGCCGTATCAAGGTCCATTGACTGATACAACGAGGCATGAGGACATCGATTCGCAACCGCTGCAGACTGTTGTCTCTGTATACCACAGTGGTCGATCTGACATTCCTCATGAGAAGGCTGTCATCGTTACCGAAGAGGTGGAACCAGCCAGGACATGTATTACGACTATCCTACCACGGCAGCTTATGAGGGTCCAATTGACAGCACTCCTCGCACTGACGCCATCACTGGAGAACCTCTGACCCATCACGTTAGCGTATACCACAGTGGACGTTCTGATGAACCGGCGCCGAAACCCGAAGAGGAACACGTCGACATTGCCGACGCTGCGAAGGCTTTCGGTGAGAAAATCACCGGACTGTTCAAGAAGCGACCGACCATTCCGGATTATCCAACTTCCGAGCCGTATCAAGGTCCATTGACTGATACAACGAGGCATGAGGACATCGATTCGCAACCGCTGCAGACTGTTGTCTCTGTATACCACAGTGGTCGATCTGACATTCCTCATGAGAAGGCTGTCATCGTCACCGAAGAGGTGGAACCAGCCAAGGACATGTATTACGACTATCCCACCACAGCAGCTTATGAGGGTCCACTTGACAGCACTCCTCGAACTGACGACATCACTGGAGAACCTCTGACCCATCACGTCAGCGTATACCACAGTGGACGTTCTGACGAACCGGTGCCGAAGCCCGAAGAGGAGCGCGTCGACATCGACATCGCCGAATCCGCGAAAGCCTTCGGTGAGAAGATTACTGGGTTATTCAAGAGAGGAACAGCACACCTCGACTATCCAATGTCTGAATACTATGAAGGACCGCTGGATTCTACACAACGCACAGATGACATCTATGGCGAACCTCTCACTCATCATGTGAGCGTTTACCACAGTGGAAGATCAGATGAGCCTATACCCAAGCCGAGATCCGAAGAGGAGCGCGTTGACATTGCCGATGCTGCGAAGGCTTTCGGTGAGAAAATCACCGGACTGTTCAAGAAGCGACCGACCATTCCGGATTATCCAACTTCCGAGCCGTATCAAGGTCCATTGACTGATACAACGAGGCATGAGGACATCGATTCGCAACCGCTGCAGACTGTTGTCTCTGTATACCACAGTGGTCGATCTGACATTCCTCATGAGAAGGCTGTCATCGTTACCGAAGAGGTGGAACCAGCCAAGGACATGTATTACGACTATCCCACCACGGCAGCTTATGAGGGTCCACTTGACAGCACTCCTCGAACTGACGACATCACTGGAGAACCTCTGACCCATCACGTTAGCGTATACCACAGTGGACGTTCTGATGAACCGGCGCCGAAACCCGAAGAGGAACACGTCGACATTGCCGACGCTGCGAAGGCTTTCGGTGAGAAAATCACCGGATTGTTCAAGAAGCGACCGACCATTCCGGATTATCCAACTTCCGAGCCGTATCAAGGTCCATTGACTGATACAACGAGGCATGAGGACATCGATTCGCAACCGCTGCAGACTTTTGTCTCTGTATACCACAGTGGTCGATCTGACATTCCTCATGAGAAGGCTGTCATCGTTACCGAAGAGGTGGAACCAGCCAAGGGCATGTATTACGACTATCCCACCACAGCAGCTTATGAGGGTCCACTTGACAGCACTCCTCGAACTGACGACATCACTGGAGAACCTCTGACCCATCACGTCAGCGTATACCACAGTGGACGTTCTGACGAACCGGTGCCGAAGCCCGAAGAGGAGCGCGTCGACATCGACATCGCCGAATCCGCGAAATCCTTCGGTGAGAAGGTTACTGGGTTATTCAAGAGAGGAACAGCACACCTCGACTATCCAATGTCTGAATACTATGAAGGACCGCTGGATTCTACACAACGCACAGATGACATCTATGGCGAACCTCTCACTCATCATGTGAGCGTTTACCACAGTGGAAGATCAGATGAGCCTATACCCAAGCCGAGATCCGAAGAGGAGCGCGTTGACATTGCCGATGCTGCGAAGGCTTTCGGTGAGAAAATCACCGGACTGTTCAAGAAGCGACCGACCATTCCGGATTATCCAACTTCCGAGCCGTATCAAGGTCCATTGACTGATACAACGAGGCATGAGGACATCGATTCGCAACCGCTGCAGACTGTTGTCTCTGTATACCACAGTGGTCGATCTGACATTCCTCATGAGAAGGCTGTCATCGTTACCGAAGAGGTGGAACCAGCCAAGGACATGTATTACGACTATCCCACCACGGCAGCTCATGAGGGTCCACTTGACAGCACTCCTCGAACTGACGACATCACTGGAGAACCTCTGACCCATCACGTTAGCGCATACCACAGTGGACGTTCTGATGAACCGGTGCCGAAGCCCGAAGAGGAGCGCGTCGACATCGACATCGCCGAATCCGCGAAATCCTTCGGTGAGAAGGTTACTGGGTTATTCAAGAGAGGAACAGCACACTTCGACTATCCAATGTCTTACTACTATGAAGGACCGCTGGATTCTACACAACGCACAGATGACATCTATGGCGAACCTCTCACTCATCATGTGAGCGTTTACCACAGTGGAAGATCAGATGAGCCTATAACCAAGCCGAGATCCGAAGAGGAACACGTCGACATTGCCGACGCTGCGAAGGCTTTCGGTGAGAAAATCACGGGGTTGTTCAAGAAGCGACCGACCATTCCGGATTATCCAACTTCCGAGCCGTATCAAGGTCCATTGACTGATACAACGAGGCATGAGGACATCGATTCGCAACCGCTGCAGACTTTTGTCTCTGTATACCACAGTGGTCGATCTGACATTCCTCATGAGAAGGCTGTCATCGTTACCGAAGAGGTGGAACCAGCCAAGGACATGTATTACGACTATCTCACCACAGCAGCTTATGAGGGTCCACTTGACAGGACTCCTCGAACTGACGACATCACTGGAGAACCTCTGACCCATCACGTCAGCGTATACCACAGTGGACGTTCTGACGAACCGGTGCCGAAGCCCGAAGAGGAGCGCGTCGACATCGACATCGCCGAATCCGCGAAAGCCTTCGGTGAGAAGATTACTGGGTTATTCAAGAGAGGAACAGCACACCTCGACTATCCAATGTCTGAATACTATGAAGGACCGCTGGATTCTACACAACGCACAGATGACATCTATGGCGAACCTCTCACTCATCATGTGAGCGTTTACCACAGTGGAAGATCAGATGAGCCTATACCCAAGCCGAGATCCGAAGAGGAGCGCGTTGACATTGCCGATGCTGCGAAGGCTTTCGGTGAGAAAATCACCGGACTGTTCAAGAAGCGACCGACCATTCCGGATTATCCGACTTCCGAGCCGTATCAAGGTCCATTGACTGATACAACGAGGCATGAGGACATCGATTCGCAACCGCTGCAGACTGTTGTCTCTGTATACCACAGTGGTCGATCTGACATTCCTCATGAGAAGGCTGTCATCGTTACCGAAGAGGTGGAACCAGCCAAGGACATGTATTACGACTATCCCACCACGGCAGCTTATGAGGGTCCACTTGACAGCACTCCTCGCACTGACGACATCACTGGAGAACCTCTGACCCATCACGTTAGCGTATACCACAGTGGACGTTCTGATGAACCGGCGCCGAAACCCGAAGAGGAACACGTCGACATTGCCGACGCTGCGAAGGCTTTCGGTGAGAAAATCACCGGATTGTTCAAGAAGCGACCGACCATTCCGGATTATCCAACTTCCGAGCCGTATCAAGGCCCATTGACTGATACAACGAGGCATGAGGACATCGATTCGCAACCGCTGCAGACTGTTGTCTCTGTATACCACAGTGGTCGATCTGACATTCCTCATGAGAAGGCTGTCATCGTCACCGAAGAGGTGGAACCAGCCAAGGACATGTATTACGACTATCTCACCACAGCAGCTTATGAGGGTCCACTTGACAGCACTCCTCGAACTGACGACATCACTGGAGAACCTCTGACCCATCACGTCAGCGTATACCACAGTGGACGTTCTGACGAACCGGTGCCGAAGCCCGAAGATGAGCGCGTCGACATCGACATCGCCGAATCCGCGAAAGCCTTCGGTGAGAAGATTACTGGGTTATTCAAGAGAGGAACAGCACACCTCGACTATCCAATGTCTGAATACTATGAAGGACCGCTGGATTCTACACAACGCACAGATGACATCTATGGCGAACCTCTCACTCATCATGTGAGCGTTTACCACAGTGGAAGATCAGATGAGCCTATACCCAAGCCGAGATCCGAAGAGGAGCGCGTTGACATTGCCGATGCTGCGAAGGCTTTCGGTGAGAAAATCACCGGATTGTTCAAGAAGCGACCGACCATTCCGGATTATCCAACTTCCGAGCCGTATCAAGGTCCATTGACTGATACAACGAGGCATGAGGACATCGATTCGCAACCGCTGCAGACTGTTGTCTCTGTATACCACAGTGGTCGATCTGACATTCCTCATGAGAAGGCTGTCATCGTCACCGAAGAGGTGGAACCAGCCAAGGACATGTATTACGACTATCTCACCACAGCAGCTTATGAGGGTCCACTTGACAGCACTCCTCGAACTGACGACATCACTGGAGAACCTCTGACCCATCACGTCAGCGTATACCACAGTGGACGTTCTGACGAACCGGTGCCGAAGCCCGAAGAGGAGCGCGTCGACATCGACATCGCCGAATCCGCGAAAGCCTTCGGTGAGAAGATTACTGGGTTATTCAAGAGAGGAACAGCACACCTCGACTATCCAATGTCTGAATACTATGAAGGACCGCTGGATTCTACACAACGCACAGATGACATCTATGGCGAACCTCTCACTCATCATGTGAGCGTTTACCACAGTGGAAGATCAGATGAGCCTATACCCAAGCCGAGATCCGAAGAGGAGCGCGTTGACATTGCCGATGCTGCGAAGGCTTTCGGTGAGAAAATCACCGGACTGTTCAAGAAGCGACCGACCATTCCGGATTATCCGACTTCCGAGCCGTATCAAGGTCCATTGACTGATACAACGAGGCATGAGGACATCGATTCGCAACCGCTGCAGACTGTTGTCTCTGTATACCACAGTGGTCGATCTGACATTCCTCATGAGAAGGCTGTCATCGTTACCGAAGAGGTGGAACCAGCCAAGGACATGTATTACGACTATCCCACCACGGCAGCTTATGAGGTCCACTTGACAGCACTCCTCGCACTGACGACATCACTGGAGAACCTCTGACCCATCACGTTAGCGTATACCACAGTGGACGTTCTGATGAACCGGCGCCGAAACCCGAAGAGGAACACGTCGACATTGCCGACGCTGCGAAGGCTTTCGGTGAGAAAATCACCGGATTGTTCAGAAGCGACCGACCCTTCCGGATTATCCAACTTCCGAGCCGTATCAAGGTCCATTGACTGATACAACGAGGCATGAGGACATCGATTCGCAACCGCTGCAGACTGTTGTCTCTGTATACCACAGTGGTCGATCTGACATTCCTCATGAGAAGGCTGTCATAGTCACCGAAGAGGTGGAACCAGCCAAAGACATGTATTACGACTATCCCACCACAGCAGCTTATGAGGGTCCACTTGACAGCACTCCTCGAACTGACGACATCACTGGAGAACCTCTGACCCATCACGTCAGCGTATACCACAGTGGACGTTCTGACGAACCGGTGCCGAAGCCCGAAGAGGAGCGCGTCGACATCGACATCGCCGAATCCGCGAAAGCCTTCGGTGAGAAGATTACTGGGTTATTCAAGAGAGGAACAGCACACATCGACTATCCAATGTCTGAATACTATGAAGGACCGCTGGATTCTACACAACGCACAGATGACATCTATGGCGAACCTCTCATTCATCATGTGAGCGTTTACCACAGTGGAAGATCAGATGAGCCTATACCCAAGCCGAGATCCGAAGAGGAGCGCGTTGACATTGCCGATGCTGCGAAGGCTTTCGGCGAGAAAATCACCGGACTGTTCAAGAAGCGACCGACCATTCCGGATTATCCAACTTCCGAGCCGTATCAAGGTCCATTGACTGATACAACGAGGCATGAGGACATCGATTCGCAACCGCTGCAGACTGTTGTCTCTGTATACCACAGTGGTCGATCTGACATTCCTCATGAGAAGGCTGTCATCGTTACCGAAGAGGTGGAACCAGCCAAGGACATGTATTACGACTATCCCACCACGGCAGCTTATGAGGGTCCACTTGACAGCACTCCTCGAACTGACGACATCACTGGAGAACCTCTGACCCATCACGTCAGCGTATACCACAGTGGACGTTCTGACGAACCGGTGCCGAAGCCCGAAGAGGAGCGCGTCGACATCGACATCGCCGAATCCGCGAAATCCTTCGGTGAGAAGGTTACTGGGTTATTCAAGAGAGGAACAGCACACCTCGACTATCCAATGTCTGAATACTATGAAGGACCGCTGGATTCTACACAACGCACAGATGACATCTATGGCGAACCTCTCACTCATCATGTGAGCGTTTACCACAGTGGAAGATCAGATGAGCCTATACCCAAGCCGAGATCCGAAGAGGAGCGCGTTGACATTGCCGATGCTGCGAAGGCTTTCGGTGAGAAAATCACCGGACTGTTCAAGAAGCGACCGACCATTCCGGATTATCCAATTTCCGAGCCGTATCAAGGTCCATTGACTGATACAACGAGGCATGAGGACATCGATTCGCAACCGCTGCAGACTGTTGTCTCTGTATACCACAGTTGTCGATCTGACATTCCTCATGAGAAGGCTGTCATCGTTACCGAAGAGGTGGAACCAGCCATGGACATGTATTACGACTATCCCACCACGGCAGCTCATGAGGGTCCACTTGACAGCACTCCTCGAACTGACGACATCACTGGAGAACCTCTGACCCATCACGTTAGCGTATACCACAGTGGACGTTCTGATGAACCGGCGCCGAAACCCGAAGAGGAACACGTCGACATTGCCGACGCTGCGAAGGCTTTCGGTGAGAAAATCACCGGACTGTTCAAAAAGCGACCGACTATTCCGGATTATCCAACTTCCGAGTCGTATCAAGGTCCATTGACTGATACAACGAGGCATGAGGACATCGATTCGCAACCGCTGCAGACTGTTGTCTCTGTATACCACAGTGGTCGATCTGACATTCCTCATGAGAAGGCTGTCATCGTCACCGAAGAGGTGGAACCAGCCAAGGACATGTATTACGACTATCCCACCACAGCAGCTTATGAGGGTCCACTTGACAGCATTCCTCGAACTGACGACATCACTGGAGAACCTCTGACCCATCACGTTAGCGTATACCACAGTGGACGTTCTGATGAACCGGCGCCGAAACCTGAAGAGGAACACGTCGACATTGCCGACGCTGCGAAGGCTTTCGGTGAGAAAATCACCGGGTTGTTCAAGAAGCGACCGACCATTCCGGATTATCCAACTTCCGAGCCGTATCAAGGTCCATTGACTGATACAACGAGGCATGAGGACATCGATTCGCAACCGCTGCAGACTGTTGTCTCTGTGTACCACAGTGGTCGATCTGACATTCCTCATGAGAAGGCTGTCATCGTCACCGAAGAGGTGGAACCAGCCAAGGACATGTATTACGACTATCCCACCACAGCAGCTTATGAGGGTCCACTTGATTCAGCATTCCTCGAACTGACGACATCACTGGAGAACCTCTGACCCATCACGTCAGCGTATACCACAGTGGAAGATCAGATGAGCCTATACCCAAGCCGAGATCCGAAGAGGAACACGTCGACATTGCCGACGCTGCGAAGGCTTTCGGTGAGAAAATCACCGGACTGTTCAAAAAGCGACCGACTATTCCGGATTATCCAACTTCCGAGCCGTATCAAGGTCCATTGACTGATACAACGAGGCATGAGGACATCGATTCGCAGCCGCTGCAGACAGTTGTCTCAGTATACCACAGTGGCCGATCTGACATTCCTCATGAGAAGGCTGTCATCGTTACCGAAGAGGTGGAACCAGCCAAGGACATGTATTACGACTATCCCACCACAGCAGCTTATGAGGGTCCACTTGACAGCACTCCTCGAACTGACGACATTACTGGAGAACCTCTCACCCATCACGTCGGCGTATACCACAGTGGACGTTCTGACGAACCGGTGCCGAAGCCCGAAGAGGAGCGCGTCGACATCGACATCGCCGAATCTGCGAAAGTCTTCGGTGAGAAGATTACTGGGTTATTCAAGAGAGGAACAGCACACCTCGACTACCCAGTGTCTGAACACTATGAAGGGCCGCTGGATTCTACACAACGCACAGATGACATCTATGGCGAACCTCTCACTCATCATGTGAGCGTTTACCACAGTGGAAGATCGGATGAGCCTATACCCAAGCCGAGATCCGAAGAGGAGCGCGTTGACATTGCCGATGCTGCGAAGGCTTTCGGTGAGAAAATCACCGGACTGTTCGAAGCGACCGACCATTCCGGATTATCCAACTTCCGAGCCGTATCAAGGTCCATTGACTGATACAACGAGGCATGAGGACATCGATTCGCAACCGCTGCAGACTGTTGTCTCTGTATACCACAGTGGTCGATCTGACATTCCTCATGAGAAGGCTGTCATCGTTACCGAAGAGGTGGAACCAGCCAAGGACATGTATTACGACTATCCCACCACGGCAGCTTATGAGGGTCCACTTGACAGCACTCCTCGCACTGACGACATCACTGGAGAACCTCTGACCCATCACGTTAGCGTATACCACAGTGGACGTTCTGATGAACCGGCGCCGAAACCCGAAGAGGAACACGTCGACATTGCCGACGCTGCGAAGGCTTTCGGTGAGAAAATCACCGGACTGTTCAAGAAGCGACCGACCATTCCGGATTATCCAACTTCCGAGCCGTATCAAGGTCCATTGACTGATACAACGAGGCATGAGGACATCGATTCGCAACCGCTGCAGACTGTTGTCTCTGTATACCACAGTGGTCGATCTGACATTCCTCATGAGAAGGCTGTCATCGTTACCGAAGAGATGGAACCAGCCAAGGACATGTATTACGACTATCCCACCACGGCAGCTTATGAGGGTCCACTTGACAGCACTCCTCGAACTGACGACATCACTGGAGAACCTCTGACCCATCACGTCAGCGTATACCACATTGGACGTTCTGACGAACCGGTGCCGAAGCCCGAAGAGGAGCGCGTCGACATCGACATCGCCGAATCCGCGAAATCCTTCGGTGAGAAGGTTACTGGGTTATTCAAGAGAGGAACAGCACACCTCGACTATCCAATGTCTGAATACTATGAAGGACCGCTGGATTCTACACAACGCACAGATGACATCTATGGCGAACCTCTCACTCATCATGTGAGCGTTTACCACAGTGGAAGATCAGATGAGCCTATACCCAAGCCGAGATCCGAAGAGGAGCGCGTTGACATTGCCGATGCTGCGAAGGCTTTCGGTGAGAAAATCACCGGACTGTTTAAGAAGCGACCGACCATTCCGGATTATCAATTTCCGAGCCGTATCAAGGTCCATTGACTGATACAACGAGGCATGAGGACATCGATTCGCACCCGCTGCAGCCTGTTGTCTCTGTATACCACAGTTGTCGATCTGACATTCCTCATGAGAAGGCTGTCATCGTTACCGAAGAGGTGGAACCAGCCATGGACATGTATTACGACTATCCCACCACGGCAGCTCATGAGGGTCCACTTGACAGCACTCCTCGAACTGACGACATCACTGGAGAACCTCTGACCCATCACGTTAGCGTATACCACAGTGGACGTTCTGATGAACCCGCGCCGAAACCCGAAGAGGAACACGTCGACATTGCCGACGCTGCGAAGGCTTTCGGTGAGAAAATCACCGGACTGTTCAAAAAGCGACCGACTATTCCGGATTATCCAACTTCCGAGCCGTATCAAGGTCCATTGACTGATACAGCGAGGCATGAGGACATCGATTCGCAACCGCTGCAGACTGTTGTCTCTGTATACCACAGTGGTCGATCTGACATTCCTCATGAGAAGGCTGTCATCGTCACCGAAGAGGTGGAACCAGCCAAGGACATGTATTACGACTATCCCACCACAGCAGCTTATGAGGGTCCACTTGACAGCATTCCTCGAACTGACGACATCGCTGGAGAACCTCTGACCCATCACGTTAGCGTATACCACAGTGGACGTTCTGATGAACCGGCGCCGAAACCCGAAGAGGAACACGTCGACATTGCCGACGCTGCGAAGGCTTTCGGTGAGAAAATCGCCGGACTGTTCAAGAAGCGACCGACCATTCCGGATTATCCAACTTCCGAGTCGTATCAAGGTCCATTGACTAATACAACGAGGCATGAGGACATCGATTCGCAACCGCTGCAGACTGTTGTCTCTGTATACCACAGTGGTCGATCTGACATTCCTCATGAGAAGGCTGTCATCGTCACCGAAGAGGTGGAACCAGCCAAGGACATGTATTACGACTATCCCACCACAGCAGCTTATGAGGTCCACTTGACAGCATTCCTCGAACTGACGACATCACTGGAGAACCTCTGACCCATCACGTTAGCGTATACCACAGTGGACGTTCTGATGAACCGGCGCCGAAACCTGAAGAGGAACACGTCGACATTGCCGACGCTGCGAAGGCTTTCGGTGAGAAAATCACCGGGTTGTTCAAGAAGCGACCGACCATTCCGGATTATCCAACTTCCGAGCCGTATCAAGGTCCATTGACTGATACAACGAGGCATGAGGACATCGATTCGCAACCGCTGCAGACTGTTGTCTCTGTATACCACAGTGGTCGATCTGACATTCCTCATGAGAAGGCTGTCATCGTCACCGAAGAGGTGGAACCAGCCAAGGACATGTATTACGACTATCCCACCACAGCAGCTTATGAGGGTCCACTTGACAGCACTCCTCGAACTGACGACATCACTGGAGAACCTCTGACCCATCACGTTAGCGTATACCACAGTGGACGTTCTGATGAACCGGCGCCGAAACCCGAAGAGGAACACGTCGACATTGCCGACGCTGCGAAGGCTTTCGGTGAGAAAATCACCGGACTGTTCAAAAAGCGACCGACTATTCCGGATTATCCAACTTCCGAGCCGTATCAAGGTCCATTGACTGATACAACGAGGCATGAGGACATCGATTCGCAGCCGCTGCAGACAGTTGTCTCAGTATACCACAGTGGCCGATCTGACATTCCTCATGAGAAGGCTGTCATCGTTACCGAAGAGGTGGAACCAGCCAAGGACATGTATTACGACTATCCCACCACAGCAGCATATGAGGGTCCACTTGACAGCACTCCTCGAACTACCGCCATTCCTGGAGAGCCTCTCACCCATCACGTCGGCGTATACCACAGTGGACGTTCTCACGAACCGGTGCCGAAGCCCGAAGAGGAGCGCGTCGACATCGACATCGCCGAATCTGCGAAAGTCTTCGGTGAGAAGATTACTGGGTTATTCAAGAGAGGAACAGCACACCTCGACTACCCAGTGTCTGAACACTATGAAGGGCCGCTGGATTCTACACAACGCACAGATGACATCTATGGCGAACCTCTCACTCATCATGTGAGCGTTTACCACAGTGGAAGATCGGATGAGCCTATACCCAAGCCGAGATCCGAAGAGGAGCGCGTTGACATTGCCGATGCTGCGAAGGCTTTCGGTGAGAAAATCACCGGACTGTTCAAGAAGCGACCGACCATTCCGGATTATCCAACTTCCGAGCCGTATCAAGGTCCATTGACTGATACAACGAGGCATGAGGACATCGATTCGCAACCGCTGCAGACTGTTGTCTCTGTATACCACAGTGGTCGATCTGACATTCCTCATGAGAAGGCTGTCATCGTTACCGAAGAGGTGGAACCAGCCAAGGACATGTATTACGACTATCCCACCACGGCAGCTTATGAGGGTCCACTTGACAGCACTCCTCGCACTGACGACATCACTGGAGAACCTCTGACCCATCACGTTAGCGTATACCACAGTGGACGTTCTGATGAACCGGCGCCGAAACCCGAAGAGGAACACGTCGACATTGCCGACGCTGCGAAGGCTTTCGGTGAGAAAATCGCCGGACTGTTCAAGAAGCGACCGACCATTCCGGATTATCCAACTTCCGAGCCGTATCAAGGTCCATTGACTGATACAACGAGGCATGAGGACATCGATTCGCAACCGCTGCAGACTGTTGTCTCTGTATACCACAGTGGTCGATCTGACATTCCTCATGAGAAGGCTGTCATCGTTACCGAAGAGATGGAACCAGCCAAGGACATGTATTACGACTATCCCACCACGGCAGCTTATGAGGGTCCACTTGACAGCACTCCTCGAACTGACGACATCACTGGAGAACCTCTGACCCATCACGTCAGCGTATACCACATTGGACGTTCTGACGAACCGGTGCCGAAGCCCGAAGAGGAGCGCGTCGACATCGACATCGCCGAATCCGCGAAATCCTTCGGTGAGAAGGTTACTGGGTTATTCAAGAGAGGAACAGCACACCTCGACTATCCAATGTCTGAATACTATGAAGGACCGCTGGATTCTACACAACGCACAGATGACATCTATGGCGAACCTCTCACTCATCATGTGAGCGTTTACCACAGTGGAAGATCAGATGAGCCTATACCCAAGCCAAGATTTGAAGAGGAGCGCGTTGACATTGCCGATGCTGCGAAGGCTTTCGGTGAGAAAATCACCGGGTTGTTCAAGAAGCGACCGACCATTTCGGATTATCCAACTTCCGAGCCGTATCAAGGTCCATTGACTGATACAACGAGGCATGAGGACATCGATTCGCAACCGCTGCAGACTGTTGTCTCTGTATACCACAGTGATCGATCTGACATTCCTCATGAGAAGGCTGTCATCGTCACCGAAGAGGTGGAACCAGCCAAGGACATGTATTACGACTATCCCACCACAGCAGCTTATGAGGGTCCACTTGACAGCACTCCTCGAACTGACGACATCACTGGAGAACCTCTGACCCATCACGTCAGCGTATACCACAGTGGACGTTCTGACGAACCGGTGCCGAAGCCCGAAGAGGAGCGCGTCGACATCGACATCGCCGAATCCGCGAAAGCCTTCGGTGAGAAGATTACTGGGTTATTCAAGAGAGGAACAGCACACCTCGACTATCCAGTGTCTGAATACTATGAAGGACCGCTGGATTCTACACAACGCACAGATGACATCTATGGCGAACCTCTCACTCATCATGTGAGCGTTTACCAAAGTGGAAGATCAGATGAGCCTATACCCAAGCCGAGATCCGAAGAGGAGCGCGCTGACATTGCCGACGCTGCGAAGGCTTTCGGTGAGAAAATCACCGGACTGTTCAAGAAGCGACCGACCATTCCGGATTATCCAACTTCCGAGCCGTATCAAGGTCCATTGACTGATACAACGAGGCATGAGGACATCGATTCGCAACCGCTGCAGACTGTTGTCTCTGTATACCACAGTGGTCGATCTGACATTCCTCATGAGAAGGCTGTCATCGTCACCGAAGAGGTGGAACCAGCCAAGGACATGTATTACGACTATCCCACCACAGCAGCTTATGAGGGTCCACTTGACAGCACTCCTCGAACTGACGACATCACTGGAGAACCTCTGACCCATCACGTTAGCGTATACCACAGTGGACGTTCTGATGAACCGGCGCCGAAACCCGAAGAGGAACACGTCGACATTGCCGACGCTGCGAAGGCTTTTGGTGAGAAAATCACCGGACTGTTCAAAAAGCGACCGACTATTCCGGATTATCCAACTTCCGAGCCGTATCAAGGTCCATTGACTGATACAACGAGGCATGAGGACATCGATTCGCAGCCGCTGCAGACAGTTGTCTCAGTATACCACAGTGGTCGATCTGACATTCCTCATGAGAAGGCTGTCATCGTCATCGAAGAGGTGGAACCAGCCAAGGACATGTATTACGACTATCCCACCACAGCAGCTTATGAAGGTCCACTTGACAGCACTCCTCGAACTGACGACATCACTGGAGAACCTCTGACCCATCACGATAGCGTATACCACAGTGGACGTTATGATGAACCGGCGCCGAAACCCGAAGAGGAACACGTTGACATTGCCGACGCTGCGAAGGCTTTTGGTGAGAAAATCACCGGACTGTTCAAAAAGCGACCGACTATTCCGGATTATCCAACTTCCGAGCCGTATCAAGGTCCATTGACTGATACAGCGAGGCATGAGGACATCGATTCGCAACCGCTGCAGACAGTTGTCTCAGTATACCACAGTGGTCGATCTGACATTCCTCATGAGAAGGCTGTCATCGTCATCGAAGAGGTGGAACCAGCCAAGGACATGTATTACGACTATCCCACCACAGCAGCTTATGAGGGTCCACTTGACAGCACTCCTCGAACTGAAGACATTACTGGAGAACCTCTGACCCATCACGTTAGTGTATACCACAGTGGACGTTCTGATGAACCGGCGCCGAAACACGAAGAGGAGCGCGTCGACATCGACATCGCCGAATCCGCGAAAGCCTTCGGTGAGAAGATTACTGGGTTATTCAAGAGAGGAACAGCACACCTCGACTATCCAGTGTCTGAGCACTATGAAGGACCGCTGGATTCTACACAACGCACAGATGACATCTATGGCGAACCTCTCACTCATCATGTGAGCGTTTACCACAGTGGAAGATCGGATGAGCCTATAACCAAGCCGAGATCCGAAGAGGAGCGCGTTGACATTGCCGATGCTGCGAAGGCTTTCGGTGAGAGAATCACCGGACTGATCAAGAAGCGACCGACCATTCCGGATTATCCAACTTCCGAACCGTATCAAGGTCCATTGACTGATACAACGAGGCATGAGGACATCGATTCGCAACCGCTGCAGACTTTTGTCTCTGTATACCACAGTGGTCGATCTGACACTCCTCATGAGAAGGCTGTCATCGTCATCGAAGAGGTGGAACCAGCCAAGGACATGTATTACGACTATCCCACCACAGCAGCTTATGAGGGTCCACTTGACAGCACTCCTCGAACTGACGACATCACTGGAGAACCTCTGACCCATCACGTTAGCGTATACCACAGTGGACGTTCTGATGAACCGGCGCCGAAACTCGAAGAGGAACACGTCGACATTGCCTACGCTGCGAAGGCTTTCGGTGAGAAAATCACCGGATTGTTCAAGAAGCGACCGACCATTCCGGATTATCCAACTTCCGAGCCGTATCAAGGTTCATTGACTGATACAACGAGGCATGAGGACATCGATTCGCAACCGCTGCAGACTTTTGTCTCTGTATACCACAGTGGTCGATCTGACATTCCTCATGAGAAGGCTGTCATCGTCATCGAAGAGGTGGAACCAGCCAAGGACATGTATTACGACTATCCCACCACAACAGCTTATGAGGGTCCACTTGACAGCACTCCTCGAACTCACGACATCACTGGAGAACCTCTGACCCATCACGTTAGCGTATACCACAGTGGACGTTCTGATGAACCGGCGCCGAGACTCGAAGAGGAACACGTCGACATTGCCTACGCTGCGAAGGCTTTCGGTGAGAAAATCACCGGATTGTTCAAGAAGCGACCGACCATTCCGGATTATCCAACTTCCGAGCCGTATCAATGTCCATTGACTGATACAACGAGGCATGAGGACATCTATTCGCAACCGCTGCAGACAGTTGTCTCCGCATACCACAGTGGTCGATCTGACATTCCTCTTGATAAGGCGGTCTTCGTTACTGAAAAGGTAGAACCAACCAAGGACATGTATTACGACTATCCCACCACGGCAGCTTATGAGGGTCCACTCGACAGCACTCCACGAACTGATGACATTATTGGAGAACCGTTGATCCATCATGTTAGTGTTTATCACAGCGGACTCTCAGATGAACCAGTATCGGAGTATTCGCACACTGGGTTCGATGTAATAAGTGCTAGGGCATCATTTCCGTACATGACGACGTTCGATTATCCACGTACAGAAAGGTATCAAGGACCTGTACAGGAGATCTATCCGGATTCAGGGATGAATGGGGGACCCCTCAAACACCATGTGAATGTCTTTCATCAGGATGTTCGAACTGAGGAACCGCCATCTTTCACTGCCGTTCAGGGAAAACTGCCGCAAAGAAGTTATGTGACTGATCATGGTGACAAAGCCGACTTTGACAGCATGCAAGAAAAACCGCGAAGCAAGATAGATCTCGATGTTTATTTGAACGTGAAATCGCAAGCAAAGGACAGTTCACTTGAGTGTGCTTATGGAGTGCCTTCAGAAGAAGAACCTGTGTACTTGAGCGCTGATAAGCTGGAACGAGATCAGCAACCTGTCGGCTTTTCTGTGTCGATCAGTGCACGACAGCCAGTTGACCGTACAGATTCTGAGCTGTTCTCTTCTCCATTGAGAGAATCGTCATCAGACACACGGTACTTGCGTGATCATTCTCTGAGGAGCGAACGTGGTCGACGGCATCGACTTTCGCCTCATACATGGACAACTGTACGAGAGCGAACCGAAGTTACCTATGTGAGAAAAGTTCGTGTTGAAAGGTCTGTCAGCCCTCGTGCCCCATTAAGTTCGCACTTCATCAGGAGGGTTCCTTATAAGACAACCACCGAGACTCGAGACGATAGACAGTTCTCGTGCCGATCTACTAACTTTGACGAACGAGTGATGGTTCATCATCCAATCTTTCCTCCAAACGAGTCACTGTATCGTAATGGCTCTTCTTATGGTGCAGAAACGCGAAACGGCCGTTCACGTACCTACAGTCCTGTTCGTGAAGTGGCCGCATTCGACCGAACAGAATGGATCGATCAGCATCCCAGCTACATACCTCCGAATCGGAGATCGGATGAGATTTTCACTGTCGGCACACCTTTCATCATGGGTCATGTGGAGCGCGACGGGAACGGCTGTGCTTATCTACGCTATCAGAACAGTGGCCTGCAAGAACGTGTTCCACCACTGCCGGAACGCCTTGACGATCTGCCGATGATTGAAGAAGGAGCGATTGAGTGCCGCCGCGCCACCGTTAGAGTCGGACTCCGCGACATGGACACCATCGGTCTCGTTCAAAACGAGGAAGAACTCGAGCGTAGACGTCGACCGATTCGACGCGCCAGACAACGCATGCGCAACTACTGCACGATGCTGTAAGCCTCTGATTTTCACAGAAAATCTCTTTGTTTCATACAGCTGATGATACTCACCTAACCGAATGTCGAATCTGATGCGAACGACGACGACGACGACGACTTTTATTGATTTCTTCTCACAAATGCTCTTGCTTGATGGCATTGCTTTTGCTGTTGTATTGTAACTGTAATGCCGGCTCATACGTTACAAATGCCAATCATTTATAGGTTGATAACGGTTTTCGAGGATAGATTATTCCAATTTGTTATCATTTTTCTGTTTAACGTTGTGGATTGTTGTATATCCACATCGTACCCCGGGTAATCTCATTATATCCAGCTTTCAATAAACGCATGCTCGTTGTTGCGATTAATTTAACTTCATAAATGTTGAATTTAAGGCTGTTTCCTCACAATGGTGACAGTGTGGTTATCGAAAATCAATAATCTAAAATCGATTTTTGACAAGGTGCACTACAGTATTCGTGTGTTGTTAGAGGATAACAAAATGAGATAAAGAGCGAAAATGTCACCTGAGTTAGGGGGCTTGACGTTTTCCTATGGAAAACAGTCGTTACTCATGAGGTTCGTTACTCTCGTTACTTGACAGGGGCTATTTCATTTGCGGCCCTCTCGCTCATGCGTCATTTAGCAATTCGGTTGATGCCATAACCTTTAACAGATACACGCATGGGGATCACGTCAGGGTTCCGCACCAGTTGCGATTATCGAAAGGGGGGGGGTGGGTCGTAAAAGGCCCTGAGAAGGAAGGGGTACGTTGTGCCGAAAGGGGGCCATATCAGGAACTCGAAAAATTTTTCTTTGGGTTAACGTGATTATTGGTGACCGAATCAATTAAAAAGCTCAAAATAAAAGAATTTCTTCACGAAAAAAAACTGTTCCAGGTGGAAAAGGCTCAGAATACATGTTTAGCTTGTTTTAATCGATCGTGTTGTGGGGTGTTAGCGTAAGAAAAAAGTGTTAAGAGAATTACTACCTCAATGGGCTCTCCTGACTCTTGTAGACAACCTGACGAGCTCTTCTTGGAATGACTACGCAAAAAAAACGCTATCGATTGCAATCAAAGTCATCCCCAATGCTCACTTTGGAAAGGAAATCCAGACACGCGAAATCGAGTTGGGAAAAAACGGGGGCTCCCAGAATCCATTCTCAACAAAGTTTTCCGCTAGTTTTCAAATTCAGACCCCCATCATCAAACTGGAGTAGTTATTTTGTACCCTCTATCAAAAAAAATCAACTCAACCTGGGCCTATACGAAATTTCAATTTTTCGCGAATTTTGTGACCTGGTTCAAACAGTAAAAAAAATCTCCAGGTAAGCCCCAGCTGCGTTGATGTTTTTGATGGGTGTTTCAAAAGAACTTTCCAGCTCAAAGATGGGGGCCTGAAGTTGAAAACTAGCCGAAATATTTAGTTGCAAATGAAATCTGAGAGCAGCTTTGCTGGTCAAGATCCCCTTTCCAAATTGAGCACTGGGGGTAACTTTGATCGTAATGGGAAGCGTTTTTACGTACTGCAATATAGTCCAAGCAAAGCTCGTCCGATGATCTACAAGAGATAGGAGAACCAATTAAAGTGGATTGTTCGTCAAGGTACCGTCAAAAATGACGCTTCACAGCCTGTTCGCAACTAGGAAAATTCTTTGTTTTTTAGGTTTCCCCAAATTTCGTGATGGTTTTCGGTGGCCAACAAGTTTCCCCAGAACGAAAAGTTTTTGCAGATCGCTGACCGCATCGTCGGTATACGCGCACCTCAAAATCCTGTTTCGTTGCACACAAATCACACGAAAATCGTGTCCTGGACAAGTCGAAATATTTCCAACCACCAAACTTTGTCTCAAAATACTCCATTAGTTCCAAAAACCATGAAAGTGGCTCTGTCGATACTTTTTTTGCCCACACACGTGGGTGAGGGTCCCTGAAAATCATGAAAAATTGAAATTTCAGGTAAGCCCCAGTGTAGTTGATTTTATTGATAGAGGGTTCAAAAAAACTACTCCACCTCGAGGATGGGGATCTGAAGTTGAAAACCATCGGAAATGTTTAGTTGCGATTAGATTCTGGTAGCCGACGATTTTTTACAACTAATCCGCTTCTGAGCCTGAATGAATGGATTATGGCACGACATGTGGAGGCAGGGGGTAGAACTTCTCGGACTTCATCGCAACGCCGTGCTGAACCCTGGATCACGATTGGAGCGGCCCTAGTCAATCCTTTCCTGTGTACTCGGGTGCAAAGCCATTCACAAGGAAAGAATGACCAGAAAATTCAACAGTTTCGAGAGAAATGTAAATTTCTATAAACAAGTTTAGTAATAGATTCCGAGAATGTGGCGACATCCACTTCGAAGGACGTCATAGAAGGTGCGACAAAAGGCGGCTAGGAAGTGGGTAAAAACCTCTTTGACCCTCTCGATCACCCCACCCACGTCTCGAAGAGTTGTCCACTCAGAGGAACAGCTGCCGAAGTTTTAAATACTCTTCCCCGAGAGATAGTAACATCCTAGTATGTGCTTTAGAACCACCTTATTTCAAGTTATTTCAGAAGAAGAAAGGAAGTAGAAAAAACAAAACAGAGTAAGATTCCCAGGAAGTTTGGAGCCTGAAACCATTTCCGACGTTTCGATCATCGAAATTCCGCGGTGCACGCGCTTTACGCACCAAACAGATGAAATTGAATGTTTTGAAGTTTTTCTACGAGTTTTTTTTCTTCCGAAATTCGAGAGTTTTGTGGGAGCTATTCCCTGTTCCCTACGCAAAACTATTGAAAACTAGGATACGGCTTTTCCTAAATCATGACCACTGCCTTTAAAGAAAAAATCTATAACTTCGTCCAGAATAAATCTATGCAGCTGCAGAGGGTCTGTTCGAATTCCACTTCCAGCAGTGGCTTTAGAAATGCTAATTTCGAACAGAACGGTTCTATCTCTCTAACAGTCCTTGCCAGTAAAACATTTGTCTTGTGATTTCATATTGAGGGGGGACAGGGGCTGTCTACACACCGAGGGAGGATTTGTCCCGTTTTTGCAGTTTGAAACGTCACGCCACTCAACGCGAGCGGAGTGGTCCCGAGTGGAATCACAGCCGCGAAAGGCGGGACAACTTCTCCCTCGGTGTGTAGAGAGCCGCTGTCCCTATTGAGGAGCGTTGTTTCGAAAAGATTCAGAAAAAGAAAAGAAAAAAAATCGCGAAATAGGGGAAGAATGTAACTAGCAAAGGAAGGCATCCACATATAAGTTTTGTTTCAATCGGTCATTGATATGGATGTCAGAGAGGTCAGAGTCGAGCTGCAAACTCAAAAGGAAGTAGAGAAAATTCAAAAGAGACGTTTCTCTCTTATGCGAAGGATAACTTCGAGCAACATCATAAAATCCATGAGAAGTGTTTTTGCTTAAAAAAATTTTTTTGGTGCGCCGGCCATATTTGAAACCTACATAAGGTCTGCCCGAATGAGACTGTCAGCCCATGCGGTCGGCGTGCTTGTCGAGCGGCCATCGCCAAGACAGTTTTTGGGCCTCTAAATCGATAATTAGGAAAATGAGACGCATGGCGAGTAATATCT